>JAVJIF010009424.1:0-204414 GCA_038442645.1 Agave tequilana
ATGGGACCATCATGCCCTCCTCCAGCTTAAAGAGTCCATCCCATCCACGAAGTTCATCTTCATTGGTTGTCTTCGCGAAGAAATCCCCATTTCGGACCAAGAAAACGTTGTATTTGGTTAGGAAATGGGGAGAGATGGGATCTCGAGGAATCTTCGAGTCTGGAAGTTGGTCGGAGGGAGGTGGGAGGTCGGTTTTTAACTAAAAAATATAAAACCACGGGCTATACCCGTGTTCAGTTAAAAGTATTTTGGTCATAAAAATATCATGTGCAAGCCACGTGACTAACATTATAACGGTGGTTTAACAGAAGGGGGTTTGAGGGAATTTTAAGGATAGTTCAAGGGGAAATAGTGGGATTTTAGAAGTTGAGGGCGTATCCTGAGAAAACCTTATAAGATGGTATTAAGAAAATAAGCCTTATAACCATAATTAACTGATTTCTTAACAGTTGTTACAAAAAAATGCAATTCCTTAGTTTATTTAAGTAGTTGCTTAATGCTTACACATTAGTTTGTTAGGAAAATTATAATAAAATAATTAGTTCTAGTTTGGATGTACTTAGCACTTTTGTATTTTAATTTGTGTGCATTCCATGTAAATAGCATATATATATATATATATATATATATATATATATATATATATATATATATATATATATATATTGTTTTTGCACCAACTATTGTGTATTCTAATATTTTGTTGAAATGTGATTAAAACTCCAACCATCATTCCAAAAAATAATTCAAAATGTTACTCTCTTAAGAAGTTTAAATATTTTGAACCATTTTCCTTAAAAACAAATTGACTGCAATCGATATCACCGAGACGAAATGGCCGATTTGACCGATTCCAATACCATTGTCAACCAATATCGATACTTCAAACCATGCCCAATACCTTCTATTCAACTATATTTTTTTGTGTTTTTTCCTTATATTCAGCTAGACATTTTTGTGTTTTTTTTGCTTATAACCATCATATATAAGGACTTACCAACGGGTTTGGGTAGCTAATTACCTGAACCTGCACCAAACAGGTTCTGGTCGGGTCGGGCGGATTACGGGTTTGACAGGTCGGTTCGGTCTTTTACAGTTTGTTAGATTTTATGACCTATTGTTTAGGTTGTAACCCCCAACATCCACTTAATTTTACAAACATACAACACTATAAAAAAAGAAATCAAAACATAACATAAGTATATACAAACAAAATCTTTACTAAACCTAGTAAAAGACATCACTCTATTGTTTCACATTGTTCTCTAACTTATCACTCAATATTTAAAAATTAACTGCCACGAAATAAAAACATATTGTAAACCGACAACATTATCTTTATATATAGTCTTTAAACTAACTAACCATTCTTCCAAAGAGATGGATGGTTGAAATCAAACACATGTATATATTCTACTGATAGAATAACCGGGTTTCAGGCGGTTGTGTTGCGGTTCAGGTTTTATGTGGTCCGGATTGGGGTTTTGGCTAAAAATTTAACCCGATCCGAATTGTTTTGTTAGGTTTTTAAACCCGCGCATTAAGGGTCGAGTGGGTTTTAAACAATACATAAACCCAAAAATATCGGTCCGGGGCGATGCGGGTTCGGGTGAAACCCACCCGATTTTCACATCTAAGTAGAGTTGGATCCAAATCCAATCTGAACCCCCCACCCCCACCCCAAAAAAAAAATATTGGATTTGGATCTGCATACTATACCTACTTCAGTTCGATTTGGGTCTAAAATACTAGATCCGGATCTGACTCGAATCCAATTCAGGTCTAATTTTCTAGATCCATATTTGACCACAGAATCCAATTTGAGTTCTAAAATTTCTGATCTGGATTTGATGTCCTATCTAGGATAGGATCGGGTTATAGGGTTTTTGGGTACCGATTACAACCCTAATTAAAAGTTTCCAAAAAAAAAATTAAGTGTTTTCATATTATTTTGTCTACGCATCAAGTGTGTACAAAATGGACTGCCTAAGTTGTTTAATGGTGTAGAATGTTGGCGACCTAACAAATATTAGTAAAAGTTTTTAAGTGTTTAAGATCATGACCAAGGGGTCGGGTGGCGAACTTGTATTTCAAATTCATATACGTAAACTATATGCTGCTATCAACCATCCGTTTTGTGCTTATTGGTGCATAAGCAAAAAACTTTAAAATAATTGACTTTCAGATTTTAGTCATCTAAATAATATAAATCAACTTTAATAGAGTGAATCTTTCACTTGATTGGCCTAACATCAAATTTTAATTGAGAAGGATTTGGCTAAAAATCGTTATGAGAAATCCAACCCCCCCCCCCCCCCCCCCCCCCCCCCGGGAAACACATATATTAAAGGTAAAGGCCCACACACACTTCACAATTACCCGAGCCAATTCCCCATTCAACAAGTGCGGGGATCAAACATGGCACCTCCCTCTTAGAAGAGAGGAGTGTTACTGGCAGGTTAACCCACTTTCTGACACATATTACACACGCACACACGCACACACTTGTAATTTGGGTTGGGTTTGGGTTTGTACGTAACCTGGTGAAAACCCCAAATGTTTGATTATAAAAAAAAAATATGCCGACTTACAAGCATGAGTGCACACATGGACAGAGGTGATGATAATGATGATAATGATGATTTATCTAATTAAAAAATCTGTTTCTCTATTTTAATCTCCAACAACTAAAAATGTGGTTGGTTTTCTGGACCATAAACATTCAAATCCAAAGAGCTGCTCGTGGGTTTTTTTACTTTTAAGTCGGTTCAAATTCTCAAAGAGCACTTTCATGCAACGTACAAGCAGATAGAGAGATGATGGTGGTGGTGGGCTATCTAAATTTGAAAATCGGCTTATCCATTTAAACCTTCAGCAATTCAAAATACATGTTCGAGCTCACTGGGTCGGGAACATCCAAATCCAATGTTTTTGTGTTGAATGATTCTCAAAATTACATTTTAATGCCAAAAGAATAAACACAATAGTAACACACCTGTGCGCTAGGACTCTTGGGTTGGCCATGAGAAGGAAGAGACTGAAACAAAAGAGTAACCATCAGAACTGACATAGAACTAGAGAAAAAAAATGGTGGAAGAATATTTTTGCAATTCACCTTATCAACATCAATATTCTCAGATGTCACTTTAAATCGCCCCCTTTGTTGCACCAGTGTAGCTTTTAATTTTTCATCAATATCATCAGCATTTGAAGCTGAAACAAAACATATTACAATAAAGGACTGATTTAATACCGAAAACAGATATGCGCCAAGGATTAACAAAACTACAAATATATTTATAGCCTCAGAAGAATCTAGACAAGAAAGGATAATATACGTGCCTGTTGGTTTTGGCATCTTAGATACTGTTTCACAAGTGATCTCAGTAATTGCATGAGGCATATTGCCGTTTTCCTTTTCCATGTTGTGTACCTGATTATGCTGCTTCATACTGATAAAAATGAAAAAAATTATCAGAATTTTCTGTGTCCTAAGTGCTGCTAGTCTAGAGAGATCAACTACAACAAATTGCAAGATAAGTTGGAATAACTAAGTAATACTTCCGATACAATGACAGGTAAAGAACGGTAAATAATGATGCAAAAGCAACCATACTAAGAAACAGACAATGAGGGTACTGATACTGTTATTTACTGGATAGTTCAAAACCGAAACAATAAAGATATGTAATTGACTAATGAGCAGAGTTTTTTAGAAATGATATATAATTCCATGCATGAAAAAAAACTAATCCAGAAAACATATATAGAACCATGAACTATGTTTAACATACAAAGAGGGAGGAAACTCGTATAAAACAACATGAACTATGTTTAACATAAAAAGATTGTGGAACTTCTACATGCACAGAACTTTATTCGCCTCAAATATGTATAACGTGAAGTACGTTACAATGTTCTAAAAACCCTGTTATATAACTGTTATAACTCATTATATAACCTAACGCCGACCAATCGTTACGTAAAAGTGCTAAAAAACAAAATGTTCCATTATAGTTATTTTGCCTGTAACGTTCGTTACGTTACGTTATTAATGTAACACACCGTAACTTACGTTAGTGCAAGTCGACTTTTTATTAAAAAAACCCAAATTTGCTCAGTCTTGGGCCAAAAAAATCCCCCCAAAAAATCCTCTGTAACCTCATCTCTGCAACCTTACCGCCGTTTCTGCAACCTCGTCGGCAGCGCCGAGAAGAGGAAAGAAGAAAGAAGAATAAGACCTACCTCTGGTGCTTTTCGTTAGCGTCGTCAAGAGGTGATTCTTCGTCGTAGTTCTTGCCGGCGTCACCTCCAAGCACATGTAAGTTTTCTCTTCTCTCTCTGCTCTCTTTCCCTTTGATCTTTCTCCCTCTCCCGACTCTCTCTGCTCTCTCGGAGAAAGAGAAGAGAGAGATCTGGAGGGAGAGCAGAGAGATCGGGAGGTGAAGAGAGCAGAGAGATATCAGAGGGAGAGAAAGCAGAGAGTAAAATATCTAGGGGGAGACGCCAGATAGAGATAATTGCTAAAAATATTGGCTGAGATAATATTATCAAAAAAATAATTGCTCAAAAGACAATAGCTAAAAATTATCATACTTGTTATAATTCAGTTATCATGCTTGTTATAGTTTGTTATGTTTGCGAACTTATCGTGAAATTTGTTATGTTTGTGAACTTATTATAACTTGTTAATGTGAGAAATTATTGTGACACTTGCTAAAAATTGTTATGAAACTTGCTAAATGTGTTATATATTATTTTGATATTTTTAAAGATTTTTTTTGAAAATTATTTTCTTATTTACAAAAATTCTTAAATATAGTATATATATTTATTTCTATTAAATAAATATTAAATCACGTAACCTACTTTATACGTTGCGTTATAACCTATATTAACATAACAAAGGAAAAACGTTATCATTATGTTATCGTTATTTTAAACATTGATACGTTATGCCTCCTTTTGTAAAAGCTAATGGTTCATAAGATTATCTACTATTTCAGGTTCTTCTGTATGTGAACAACAACCAAATACCCATGCTTATGTGTGAAATATACATTTCCAGGGAAAAAACACACATTAACCATGTCCTAGTATCTGGGTTTTGGAGGAGTGTTTGACACCCCGTGTGCATGTCTATGAATCATTGCAGAAAATATTACAACAAGGAAATGATAATACAACTTTTGCCCAAATTTTTTTTTTTTGTTTAGTTTATAAGCAGGATTTAAAGTAGACAACCTCTCTTGTTTGGATGATGGGGGAATGTCTTGTGAGGCGGAACTCGTTGAGGTTCCATGATCATCACAAGAGAGACCAAGTGTTTGTCCAGATGCCTTTCATCTATCTCTGATTCACAATGTGGGTTCAGATAGTTCGTGATTCCATTTCCATGGAACTGCAAACCATTGTGGATGTCATTTTTATTGCTTGAATGGCCAGATCTCTCATGTTCATTAGCAGAAACATCTGATCTAGGCCTGCACAAAAGACATTTAAAGTTTCTGTCATTAGAAGAACGCAATGATCAGATACAAGGGATAAGTACCGGTCAAATTTTAACTTGAAGCTTAGAATTCAATGTATTTTTGTACATGAAGCTGGAGAGCAGTTACTATTCTAAAAAATGAGGATAATCGAGAGGTAGATATATTAGAGACCATCAACTCATCTCATACAAGCAATGCTTCTAATTGCAGGAAGCTCAATAATTAGAATAGTTAAAGAAAAAGCAAATGCATGTCAGACACCTTTGGAATTTTGAAGGCTGATTAGGTGAAGAATGGGAATCATTTCTGCTCTGTGTCATTCCGTCATTTTCCTGAAGACATGCCATGATGTCAGGAATCCGTAATAAGCTTAAACTGCTTATCATAAAAGGTATAAAAAAGTTAAAACTTACCAGATAACCATCATTCTTGAAGGAGGAAGCCATAGCTGAAGGCACATTTTCATGCAAAGTATCAAGATCAAACAAAGAATTTGAGCTTCCCTCTGATTCTTTGCCTGAATCCTCGCTATCTGGGATCTGAAAGGATATGCATATGATGTCATATGAAGTGGAAAATGCCAAAAAAACAGTCGAAGGTAGTAGAACATAGTCCAGAAGATCATTTATGTACCAGTGAAGCCTGAGCTTTTAAGTCTTGAATGTCGAAGTTCCAACTGCTTATTCCCTCTTGTACTCATTCTACACATTACACATTTGGAAACAGACGTCAAATCCAGTGCTTGCCTTATCAGTTTCATTAGAACATACACACACAAAATTTTCTGGGGTTTATGGAATGGTAAGTATAGGAGAGTTTTTACATCTAGAGAAGATCTCCCTTTCCCTACTTCATGAAGTCATTGAATTCTGGACAGGACAAGTTAAGGAGAGGAAGAAGCTACAGGGAAGAGGCAAGTGAGGAGAAGCGAACATGGTTCCTTCTTGAAAGCTAGGCCAACTCCTGGAGGGTGTGGGTATTTTTTTTGGGTGCTGTGGTTTGTCAAGGATGAATTATATGCATCTATATTTTGGATTTCTACTCCTTGTCAACCTTAATTCATATATTTCAACAAAATGATTACCAAGGCTGGAATACGTGCAATTCTATCCTATATTATCAAAAAGAAAAAAGGAGAAGAAAGAAGAAACATTTTTAAAAAATGTAATATTGAGAGTCAACCAAAACAGGGCCGCTCAAATAAAAGTATATTATCAGTACAAATATAGTAAACGGATAAGTAACATATATCTGAGGCAACCTCCCATGCTAAGCGAGAAAAAAAATAGTAACATACGGCTGCCTTGCTCGCCACTAGCATTTATAATTATTTACCCGGCAATGAACCGAATACTTGCCAAGAAGAAACCCTTTTCCTTACCAAATCTAGTATTTGATGTGAAACGGGGACCCTATGGTGTGGTATATCAATGATAGGTCTGAATTTTGCAACGTTTCACCAAAATATGATCTTGATAGGAAATAAATCTAAAACTCGTACTGTATCACAAGATGGATTTTAACAATAATTTGCAAGTGTAACCTCAAGAATTTCAATCTCAATAAAATTAGCACAATACTCAGTGTTAATTTGAAATAGTCCTAATCACAATATCAGATCGGTAGATAACAAGTATGCAATAGAATCACACACACTCGCATTTATAGTGGACAACAGGAAATCTGATAATAATTTAGAGAACAAATTTATGGTGTAGTCCAACTAATAATCTGAATGTTGAAAATAGAAAATTACTTACTGAGTAGCTTTGTTCTCGGGTACCCGATGTTGTCGTTATTGTTCCCTTACTTTGCTGTCTCTGTTCTGAAATTTTGACTGAACTCTGAAGTCGTTGTTTCACTGTTGCAGGGATGTAGGCTCTGCACACGCGGACGAGATTAGAGGAGGCTTGGTGTGTTGAGAGGCATCACCGGAGACCGAGGCAGAGAATTGTTAAGAGGAAGAAGAGGCGGGGAGGCGCGCGGTGCTCTGGCCGGGTGACTCGCGCAAAGGTAGATGGGGGGAGCCGGCGGGCTTCACTGGGGACTGATGGACGGCCTGTTGTCTGCTATTGATGATGTCGGGACAGAGCAGAGAGGCTCCCTTGTGTTGACGTCGTGGAGGAGCAAGTCCAATTTGGGGCAGGCCATGGAAAGGCCTCGCTGGATGCACAGGATCTTTTGGCTCTCGCTGGAGAGGTTGGATTCTCTTTGGCGTGGCGTTGAGGAGATGGCCAGAAGATGATGTTGTGGCTGCTTCTCGTGGGGGCGCGCGAGGGCGTGAAGAGGAGTCGGTTCGTTTGAGGCAAGACAAAGGAGAAGAAAAAAAGAAACAGAGGCCTGTTGGGTTTCTTTTTTCTTTTTGATTTGCAGGATGAAGAAAAGTAAAGAAGAAGATGAAGGGGTGGGGGCCACTTGAAGGGAAAAAAAAGATAAGAGAGAGGCAGCACGTGAGGATGTGAGAAAAGGGATTTTGTTGGGGTTTTTTTTTCTCTTTTCTGTGGGCTTTGTAATTTTGTTTTTGGGAAGAATTTTAAGTAATGGGATTTAAGATAGGATAGAGAAGTAGAGATAAGGGGATAAAACTTGGAGGGGATAATTAGGATAAGGCTTCACACTCAAAATCCTATCTCGAAAAGGAGTTTCACACTCACTCTCAAATTTAAATTTTCAAATAGAAAATTCAAACTTTTTTCATTAATAATCTTCCATTGTCTTTACAACTTATTAGACTTTTTCCTTTATAGGCTTACAAACTGAAGACTTTCTCCACGTAGTCGATATGGGACTAAAAAAAGGAGAAATACAAAATTAAAAGAAAGAAAACAACATGGACTCAAATAAATAAAAATACAGACTCTAATCGACTAAAACAACTCGAACAGTGACGCTCCATGGATGTCCGCATCATTCTCCCCAGGTGGGAGAAAACTCGACTCCGTCGAGTTTGGTCTAGAAAGCTTCTGTAACGCTTCTGTACTTGCTGTAACTCACCACTCATTAGGTAATATTCATTTCAAACAATCAGATATTACTAGAATACACCAGATAATTTAATCATCTAAAATTTTATCACATTTCACTGTTGTATTGGGATGAATATCTGGGAGTGGACTCAATGTGGGGACTCTCAAAAAAATGGCTCAGGGAAGGCTTACAACCAGTAGGTTGTTAGGGTTAAAATCAAATACCTGTAATCCACTGAATACCCAACATTGAAAATAGGACTAATTTTAAAATCTTTAAAAGATATAACATGAATATTGTAATTTGAATTCTACAAGATTTCAAAAATCCAACACTACAGCATGCAAATCATTAACAGTTCCCGGGGGAAACCGTTTCGGACGAATCCGAACCATGTTAAGCTGTCAACACTAGAAGTTTTAAATAACTTCCTGATACAAGTTCATAAATTACAGTTAGCGTTACATTGTTCAAATATATCACTGATTTTCCATGTGTAGATCGTGCACGTGTGTGAAAATGAGATGCAAACTTAGATATGCTGACTAAAAATACTCTAGAATGAACGGTAGCAGGGATCTCATTTTAGTGCCTACGTATGTAAAAGAGTAACTTGACTCCCTATTGGATGAAAAAATTTAGGCACTTGGTTCAGTGGGTCAACAATACTCACGACCTCTATCAAAAGGGATGATTAGGCGTACCAGCATAAATGTATGTGGTAGTTTACCTATTATTTTGTTAATGATGACAAGAGATATTTTAACAGGTAAAGTCTGAGTGAAAATACCCTTTGGTTTAACTGTAAGGGAGAAAAAATTGATACTCTGCAGACTGTGAGGTTCTCCCATAATGACATCCCTTAAGTTTTCGAATGCAGATCGACCATAGATGGAAATATCTCTGATCTGACCATCATCTTTTGTCACTATATAGTTCCAAAATTTGTCATAAAAGTGGATGTTTATTGGGACAATGCACGATTGGTTGACCTCCAGTGACAACTTATCAACTTGCCATTTAAGATCGATTTGCTTGGTAGGATTCAACCTAAAGTGTGGCAAGTCGGGAAGATTAGCTCCTGGGATTAACTCAATAACGTGTTAGATATCACGCGTCAGAAATAGCTTATCCGGGAGATTTTTGGAAAAGACAATGATAGATTCCTTGACGATAGGGTCGACTTCGGGGAGATTCAGAGCACTGTCTTTAGGAGAAATATCAGTAAACTCTGTAATGTCTGGAACAACTTCAAGAGGACTCGAAGTATTGGACTTCTCAAAGTTATCACCTATAGTCTTTTCGTCAGGGTCTGAATTTTCAGATTCTTCCGCCTGGCAAATAGGTTCTTCAGAGAGGACATCAACAAGCTCCGTGATCATAGGGGTAGGTGTCGGTAATAGAGGAGGTAGATATTGACGACCAGAGCAGACAATGACAGTAGGAATCGACAGTAGTGGAAGCGGAGAAGGTGATGTCGATAGTAAAGGAGAAAGGAGCTCTGAATTTGTTACAGGTGGTTCCCTAACTTGAGCGACTTTGACTGGAGTTGGGCAGTTGGCAGCAACATGCCCATAGCCTTGACACTTATAACACTTAATCGTGAGGCTAAGCTTGGAGTAGTCTCTGTCACTAGACTCTTTTATCATGGGCGTGGTGTTATCAGACTTCTTCTCGACTTTAGTGATGATCCTATCTAGGGTTTGATTATAAGACTCCGTGATTTGAATCAGGTTATCAAGTTGAGCACTTATCGCGGCAAGTGCCGTGGCAAGCTGGGAATCCATAGGGGTGGGATGAGAGTCACTAGATACAATTTTTTCTACCTAAACCATGCTCTGATACCAAACTGATGTGAAACGGGGAGACCTTATGGTGTGATATATCAGTGATTAACTCGAAATTTGCAATTATAGTTTAGACAATCATCTCAAGAATTCCATTACAATGCTCAGTTAACATGAAACAGTCCGACTCGCAATATCAATACCAGTAGATAAACAAGTGTAAGCAAAAAACACACAACTCACAGTTATAGAGGACAACAGGAATTATTGATAATATTTTAGAGAATTAATGTGCGATGTATCTCAATGAGTATCTAATTGTTGAAATAGAAATTACCTGTCGAGAACGGGATAGTGGCGCCTTGCTGAAATGTTGCTGATGTTCTCTTTATGCAACAGGACTATGAAGAGGTTGCGACGGAGCTGGAACAGTGCAGGTGGGATGATGATGTTGCTTCTCAGATCAAACACTCGTGCATCAAAACCTTTATGGGCTCATATTATCACCCATGGTTCCATCCTTCTGTTTCTGAAAATGAATGTATCAACAGGGTGCTGGGAAAGAAAGCATCAGCAGATGGACTTGATTGAGTTTTCATTTTGCATCTCAGTTGTGATCAATTCAATCAAACCCGAATTACATAACTTGTGATCTTGAGATCAGAGGAGGCTTGGTGTGTTGAGAGGCATCACCGGAGACCGAGGCAGAGAATTGTTAAGAGGAAGAAGAGGCGGGGAGGCGCGCGGTGCTCTGGCCGGGTGACTCGCGCAAAGGTAGATGGGGGGAGCCGGCGGGCTTCACTGGGGACTGATGGACGGCCTGTTGTCTGCTATTGATGATGTCGGGACAGAGCAGAGAGGCTCCCTTGTGTTGACGTCGTGGAGGAGCAAGTCCAATTTGGGGCAGGCCGTGGAAAGGCCTCGCTGGATGCACAGGATCTTTTGGCTCTCGCTGGAGAGGTTGGATTCTCTTTGGCGTGGCGTTGAGGAGATGGCCAGAAGATGATGTTGTGGCTGCTTCTCGTGGGGGCACGCGAGGGTGTGAAGAGGAGTCGGTTCGTTTGAGGCAAGACAAAGGAGAAGAAAAAAAGAAACAGAGGCCTGTTGGGTTTCTTTTTTCTTTTTGATTTGCAGGATGAAGAAAAGTAAAGAAGATGAAGGGGTGGGGGCCACTTGAAGGGGGAAAAAAGATAAGAGAGAGGCAGCACGTGAGGATGTGAGAAAAGGGGTTTTGTTGGGTTTTTTTTTCTCTTTTCTGTGGGCTTTGTAATTTTGTTTTTGGGAAGAATTTTAAGTAATGGGATTTAAGATAGGATAGAGAAGTAGAGATAAGGGGATAAAACTTGGAGGGGATAATTAGGATAAGGCTTCACACTCAAAATTCTATCTCGAAAAGGAGTTTCACACTCACTCTCAAATTTAAATTTTCAAATAGAAAATTCAAACTTTTTTCATTAATAATCTTCCATTGTCTTTACAACTTATTAGACTTTTGCCTTTATAGGCTTACAAACTGAAGACTTTCTCCACGTAGTCGATATGGGACTAAAAAAAGGAGAAATACAAAATTAAAATAAAGAAAACAACATGGACTCAAATAAATAAAAATACAGACTCTAATCGACTAAAACAACTCGAACAGTGACGCTCCATGGATGTCCGCATCAGTATTTCTCTCCTAATCACATAGCTATTTGCATAGAATCCAAAGACCTTCAGTTTTCTCTATTTTAACCTCCAGAAGAATTTGTGAACCATCAAATAATTAACATTATCATCCAAGTAAAAAATGTCTATCTTATAACCAAATTCTCTTTTATAAGTTGACATCTGAAATCTTATCGAGTAAGATGGCAACATAATCAATATTTCTCCGGTCTTCCTGTTTTGATGCCTAATGATGACAGCTGGTATTTGTATGTGTTATATTCACTTGCCGTCGCCATGGAAAAAAATTCACGCTTGCAACTGAATATATATATATAGAGAGAGAGAGAGAGACTTGTGTCATTCCGGAAGGATTCGAGGCCGAATCCTTCCCACTCAAGTACAACACTACGATATTCGAAAACAAGATCCACTCCGTCGAAGTTGATCTATATTATTTCAAGTATCTATAAACCAAAAATCAAGTGTTTTGAATACTTTTGCCCATGCATCAAGTAGGGGAAAACGGACGGCCTAAATAGTGAGTTTATTAGTTTAACGATGTAGAACATTTGAAACCTAACAAAAATTGGTTTGTGGGGGTTTTAAATGTTTAGATCATGATCAAATGGCCGGATCGAGAATTTGTATGTCTAAAGACATAGATCTAACCAACTCACTACTTTCGGCCGTCCCTTTTGCGCCACTTGATGGATGCTCAAAAAGTATTCAAAACATTTGATTTTTTATTTTTAGTTACTTTAATTAATATAGATCAACTTCAACGAAGTAGATCTTGTTTTTGAATGTCAGATGTTGGTATTTGAGTGGGAAGGATTCGGACTCGAACCCTTCCAGAATGACACAAGTCTCTCTCTCTCTCTCTCTATATATATATATATATATATATAATATATATATATATATATATATATATATATATATATATATAGAGAGAGAGAGAGAGATAGATAGACTTGTGTCATTATGGAAGGATTCAAGTATATATATAGGCATAAACTGGTGCCATTCCAGAAGGATTCGAGCCCGAATGCTTCTCACTCAAATACCAACATCCGACATTCAAATACAAGATCCACTCCACTGAAGTTGATCCATATTATTTAAAGTAACTAAAAATCAAAGATCAAGTGTTTTGAATACTTTTTGCGCATCCATCAAGCGGCGCAAAATGGACAGCGGAAAGTCGTGAGTTGGTTAGATCTATGTCTTTAGACACAAATTCTCAATCTAGCCATTTAATCATGATCTAAACATTTAAAACCCCTACAAAGCAATTTTTTTAGGTTTCAAATATTCTACACTGTTATACTAACAAACTCACTATTTAGGCCGTCCGTTTTTTCCCTACTTGATGCATGGGCAAAAGTATTCAAAACACTTGATTCTTGGTTTATAGATACTTGAAATAATATAGATCAACTTCAACAGAGTGGATCCTGTATTCAAATGTCGTAGTGTTGTATTTGAGTGAGAGAAGGATTTGGCCTCGAATCCTTCCGGAATGACACAAGTCTCTCTCTCTCCCCTTCTCCCTACCCATATATATATATATATATATATATATATATATATATATATATATATATATATATATATATATATATATATCAGAGCTTCAGGCCACATCCATGAATCAAGTTGTTTTCTCTCCAAAGTTATATAGAATAAAAACTTTTAACTAACTGAATCCTTGATCACTTTCACTACGTGTTCGTTGGTCGTCGATTGCCTGCCCGTCTCAGACTTCTTATCAAATGGATGTTGAAAGTATCTTCTTCTATAAATATCTACCAGAGTAATTTTGAATGCAACCTCTAACCAAACCTCGAACATAGCACGGTTACAAACATGCCATCTCCAATCAAATGTGTCATTTATAGCATGAAGTAAAAAGTGCAGCTGTAGTATACTAGTATAGGCATTTTCTGCGCCTGCCTGAAAGCTATAAGGATTATGCTCTTATCTTCACGAGGTATGTTTATCGAGTATTTTGGCAGCATTGCAATTCTCCTATTCCTGAAACATGATTGTTGCTGGGGAAGATGCTTCCATGACTAAAACTTTATAACACTACATTTTATTCAGTCAAACTGATAGCGCTTGATCCACCTCGGAACTTTCTTGGCCTAGCAGTCTTATCACCTCAAACCTGTTTACCTCAAAAGACAATCCCCTGGGACCTCTTTCGTCTTGTGACGCCACAAAGAACTTTACCCATTTGAGTTGTCTTTTCTCACATATCATCCTTCCTGGCCTCATTCAGAGTTTCAAGCTTGCTTTGATACCAACTTGCAGGATATCCAGCTGCCTAACGTCCCACTAAGAAGCAATAATTAGCTGCCTTATCGTCAAGGTTAAGTATCCAGTGATGATGTATCATACGAATGCAAAAGTTGTACCAGACATTCACCTGAGATCTCTTCTTCCTGTGACACCCATAGAACTTCTCTCTCTTGTGGTTCTTAACGCATTTGAGCTCTCTTTTGTCACCTATGTTGCACAAGACAAGGACGCAGGAAAACACGGACAGGTAGATACGCAAAATCTTAAAAGGACTAGGTAACAGATACGTCGTATACAGGGGAATAAATAATATTAAAAGTAAATATGTATAAAGAATTAAGAAAAGGCAGATATAGCCTCAAGATTCATAACAATAGATCCTATAAATGCAATTTCGTATAAATTCTATATCCCCAATCATATAAACCCTGAAAACTGAACACCATTCAGCTCGGATACAACTGCTCTAAGCTGGTAACACATGTCCATCAAGTATCTTGCAGGAGCCAGTGCAGATACTGTCGAACACGGATACGGAGGTTCCCGGTGTTTGCTGCAACAGAGTTTCTCATTTATCCTCCTTGTTGCCTCCCTCAGAGTTTCAAGCTTGCCTTGACACCAACTTTGCAGGTGATCCTAAGGCTATTATCCCCACTAAGAAGCAAGAATTAGCTGTCCTTACTTATTGTCATTGTTGAGTATCCAGTGATGATGTCTCATACAACTGTTTCCGTTTGCCTTCAAAATCTCATTTCTGACATGTATACAAGTTCCCAGATTTGCAATAATTGTCCTCAAATTCTCATTTCTAACACACATACTCATTTCTAACATGCATACAAGTTTCTAAACTTGCAATGATTTGCCTTCAAATTCTCAATTTCTAACATGCATAAAAGTTCCTAAACCTATTCCCCGCTGTGATAGAGCACAATTTCAAAAAATCAAGAAGCTTCCATATGACCAAACGAAGAACACAAAATATCATATAACACCATAAAGAGTTTTTTCTAGAACATGTCATTACATCAATCAGCATGCAAATTTTTAATGAGAAGCATGCCAAAATAAGTATATTCATAAGAAAATAGAGGCAAATTTAACTGAGGATAAAATGAGGGAGAACCAATTTAGGTGGTTTAAGCCAAGGTTGAAGTATTGCCCGATATCAATATTTACGTTCAATATCGATACTGCCCATACAACCCCATATGATACCGATATTGCCAATACAACGATACAGAACAACTGATAAATGGTCGATGTTGTTGATTCCAATACCAAAAGGCTACAACTGATACCGATACCGATATAAAGATTCCATATCTTGGTTTAAACATGTGAAATGGAGGCCAATAAGTATGAAAATTAGGAGGATGACATAATCATAGTTGATGGAGCAAAGTGGAGTAAAAATAGACCTAACCGAACACCGATTGAGGCAATTAAAGAGGATGTGATGGTTGTTCATTTAAATGAGGAGATAGGTCTCAAGAGAAGCAAATGTTCATGTAGCTATCCCAAAAGTTCTAGATAAAGGCTTAAGGATGCTGCCAGACGAAGGTTGTACACTTGTACAATCACAACCTCTCAGTTGGTGATGCACTGAAAGTTTGAAGAGTGTTGAAGAGATGTGATGCTTTCTATCCATAATATAAATTGTCCACTGTATAATACATATACCAATAGTTATAAATGACACACATAATTGTATGTCCATATAAACTGTTATTTCTGCAGAATTACAGTATTGGCAACTAAAATTCTGATAAAGCTTGATTAAAATAAGGAAACAAACCTGAGACATGGCCTCTTTTTCTCCATCAAGCATCTTCTTTTGCGCAAGCAACTCTGCTTCTTTCACCTGGAGTCAAGTAGAACCATGAAGTGAATATATTGAGCTGCAATGTGAATGCTTCAGTGCACTTGCGCCGCTATGAATTACCTTCAATGCTTGAAACCGATCCTCCAGAGAAGGCAACCCCTCCAAAATTTTACGTGCAATGTAGTCATGGGATCTGGCTTGCTTGAAGAAAGACTGTTTTAACAGCTTTTGTGCAGTAGGCCTTTTTGATGGATCTTTCACCAAGCACATAGCAATCATTTGTTTAAAGGACTAAAGAGACAAATAGAAGAGTAAGAAAAATAAATTCAAATCAGGGCAATGGTTTAATAAATGTGACATAATTTAAAAAAAAAACCTTGGAAAACTTCTTGTCCTTTCTAGACTCAAGTGAAGGGGGAGCATTATTCAAGGTCATTAAAAAGACCTGCAATGGGAACTTTGTCAGATAAAGCTGTCTTTAGACATAATTACCACATAATGTAAACTACATCCTTGCAAAGCCCTCCAGATATTCCTATTTTAGGACACAATCAAAGAATCAAACGTAACTAGCAAATTGCACTGAAGTCCACTTGCCTTGTGTGGAACAAATTCTTGATGCAAAAGCCATACACAAGCAAGAATATTTTGATAAAAAACTACCACAGTACCTTTACTGGAGGCTGAGAGGAAAAAGGAGCATGCCCATGAGCAAGTTCCAATGCGGTAATTCCAAAAGACCAGATGTCTGCCCTGCAGCATTTGGTGCATTTATGTGAGATGGAATAAAATGAGATCTAAATATATAATTAAAAAACTTAACAAGCAAAAGGAGAAGCAAAGTTATAAGAGTATAAGACCAACTTGAAATCATAACCATATCGTTGCTCCATCACCTCAGGTGCCATCCTGGAAAGAGAAAAGAAGAATTCAGATTTTCACTATTGCAGAGTAGCAATTATGAACAATATTATGTAGCAGAACCCAAAATTTTCAAAATATGCACCAGCAAGGAGTTCCAACAAAGGTATTTCTTGTGCGCTGCCTATCACCCGAATCAAAAAGGGAAGCAGAAACCCCAAAATCTCCTAGTTTCACTCCCCACGTGCATCAACTAAGATATTCCCAGCCTACAAAAGAATAAATTTTGTGAATAGCCGGATGCATAAAATAAAGGACAAAGATATCTTAAACTAAGATATAAAACACAATACAGTCAGCATAGGACAACCTCGAATTAAGATAAGCACAAACCTACCCTTTTTCTTGACGCACAACTCATTCCAGGTTTCCAGCGATAGCAGCGGTAAAAGATACGAAACAAACAGTAATTGCTAGTGGACAGAAACTACTACAATAAATATTTACCCCCAGCAACAACAAATTAAAAAAAAAAAACCCTTCTAATAGCAAGAAAACAACACAAGCAAAATAGGGGAAATATTCTAGAGTATATGAGAGCATAACATGTACATACTCTTTAATATAAAAATGTTTTCTAAAAGATGTAAGAAAATTGCTTACTAAAAGAACATTATAAGAAAAGTATGGAAGTTTAGTCAAGACTTCAAAATGGAACCACAAAGTACAGTACTTTCCTTCAGCTAATTATATGACTCGCTTAATTCTTTTGATTTCTCCTATATAATTCTTCCATTGTTGTCTACATGCCTTGTTGAATGTTTTTCTTTGACATCAAGACCCGCTTTTACCCCAATATTATTGTTCAGCTAAATCACATATTTTTCCAATGGATTCTCATTCTTTCAACTATACAGTTGGTTCTTTTTTCATAACTCAGGTAGTATATCTTATGTCATGAGTCGCGCCATCATACATGATGGATTTCTAACTGCAGAAGAGAGTTGACTGAGGAACATCCAGTTACTTTAGCTAAAAGGAAGAACAACAATCTGGATTGAGATTAAAAAAGATATAAAATCAAAAGGCCACCGAAAACTAGATGTCCAACAACAATGCATGTGAAAATCGCAAGAATTTTAATATAAACAATAGTATCTATGTTTTCCTTCAATTGACAAAATCAGCTTTGAGCAACCAATCTATGAACCTTTTCGTCAGTAAGAACACTCTGTTTGCCCTGTACACCTTATTGCACATCTTTTGTGCTGGTGACTGATGCTAGTTTTTGGGTAGATTACAAACTAAGCACGGTAAGATTATTGATATCAAGTGACTTAGAAAAAATAATTGATTCCAAAAACATAAATAAAATGAAGAAATGGACAAGGATGAAGCATCTTCAACTACTTGCTCATCCAGGTGCTCAGTTCCTTATGCATACAATTGAATTACTTTTTTATTACCTATGTATGTAGTGCTATGGGATGACATTGCAATAAGAAAATTAAAAATCACTTTATCCTGGTATTTTCTGGTCAGCAGAACTTACTATAGCACTAAGCACATATATTTAGTGAATCATCAAATATAATTTCTAGAAATTGTAAAAACCAGTATTAGAAAATAAAACAAAAGAATGACATTTACCTTTATATCCCGATGTATATGCCCGTGCTGGTGAAGATATTCTAATCCCTTTAAGACTTCACGCAAAACAGTAGCGATGATAACCTCCTCAAAACCACTAGGATATGCAGACTTCATTATATGAAGACAGGACCCACCAGCCATATATGGCATAACAACCCACAAGTTATGATCGTTTACAAAGGAACAGTGTGCCTTGAGAATATTTGGATGGTCAATCAAAATCATAGTCTGAGCCTCACGAGAAATGGTACCCTGCACAACCCAGAAAATAAATGTCTTACACAAGAATTAAATTTGACCACAGTTACAATGTTGAATGACAGTATTTGGGATGACAAAGACAAATCGAAATGATAACAAGCTAGAAAGGATATAAAAAAATTCTACATAAATGAGCTATTAGAGGTTCAACTCGAGAAATCTTCACAACCACAATACTGCACGGAAGGTAATAAATGAAACAGTATTAAATGCAGAACCCCATTGATATGATTTCTTTAGTTAAGAAGAAAATAACAATCAATTAAAGGTTTTATCTCAAATTTCTGGGTCAGATATTCCCTCAAAAAAAAAAAAAAAAAATTGGGTCAGATACATGAATCTGATCTCTGCAATACTTCAGCTATATCACACATAAAATGAATAAAAGGGCATTTACTTTAAGAAAAAAATAAGGAAATCGTCAACCATTACCATGTCTGGACCCCAGTAAGAAAATTGACATAAGCGATTAATTGTTAAAGAGGTCCAAATAATAGAGTACACTCTTTTCTTTATATATTTTGCACTATCGACTCTGATCAGCCTAAACGAGAGTTTACTTTTATCAGGTACATGATATAGAAGCATGCCAAGTGAATAACACAGCGAAACATATCTGATTATAGATAAATCCTAGCTTGATAAAGCCTGTTCACATAAATGGAGGATTACTCAAAATATGAGTTACTCATCGAGCAAAATACCAGCTTGCAAACTTGAAATTCGAACAATCTTGACGAGAATTATACCGAAAATCATACTTAATTATAGGTTTACACTGAACCCATATAGGCATAAAAACAGCTCTGAATAGGTTGCGGCATTAAGATTCCCATAAGACCCCTATGGGTTGCATTTTTTAAATTCAGTCGCTGTTCAAAACTTCTACCTCACCAACCTAGCTTAACTCCAAACAACTACAGGATGAGGGACAATTTCATATAATAACCAAATATGAATAAAGAACATTGTCCATTGCCACAATAAAAATAGAAGTTAAATATGAAGGAAAATCTTCTTAGAGACTGGCCAATTAACTCGGAATTTGTTCTCCATATTATGTATAAAAAATGTAAATACTTCCTCAAGAAGAGTATTTTACTCTTTGACTGAAATAACTTTAAACAAAATCAACTACTTAGCTTATGTTATAAATATATATAATGAAAATTGAGTTCTAGTACAGGGTTTTTCAGTTGAGGGATTTTTAAAAAAATAAAAATCAATGAAGCATGCATTTCTCCGAGGCATCCTTGAAGAAATAGTTGTTCTGGAAATAGAAAAAGAAAATTTTCAATCCAAAATAAATTTATCCACCATAGATTCCATCAAATCAATGCCTCCCTAAAAAGAATCTTGATGGCCAATGAATTAAGAATGTTAGTGAAATCATGAAAACCCCATTGAAACGGAAAGTTTCTCCCACAACCCAAAAATATTTATTTACTCAAAATTAGACATAAATATGTTCACGAACAGCCCGGAACTTTTGACGTCTCCCGTCATAACACGCTCCTTTCCAGTTAAAGGATCAATTTTGGGTGTGCTAAAATCAAATTTACGCAAAATTAAATTTTTAATCCACGGGCGAGCTAAAAACACAAACCGCTGCAATCAAAGAAATCTACAAACCAATCTATAATCCATAAATTACGGAACTCACTACTGCAACTAGTAGCAAAAAGAAGAAAAAAAAAGTCAAACTTTTTTCAATGCACCAAAAAATCCATTCACCACTAATCTCACCAGATCGCTGTTCCTCTCGAAATCGAGGATCTTGACGGCGACGATCTCGTCCAAAGGGATACAGCGAGCGCGGTGCACGATAGCGCTCGCCCCGTCCCCAATCAACTCGAAGAGCTCGTAGTCCTCCGCGCGAATCGGATACTTCCTCCGCTCCATCTCGCCGCCGCCGCTCCGATCTGATATCTGTTCAAACGATCCGAAACCGCCGTCAGATCAAAATCGAGGGAAAAAAATTGAAAACGGGAAACCCTAGATCTTGGAACGGAGCCAACGGTACCCGCGCCTTTTCTTGATCGCTCGGTTTCTTTCTCGTGAAGGAAAGAGAAGAGATAAAAAGAATCGGCGAGACTCAGGAATTTATAGAGAGGGTTTTTGCATGGAAACGGGCGCCACACATGAAGACAAAGCGCAGCTTTGAATGCAAAGACTCGGCCTTTTTTTTAAATTTATAATGGTGCCACTTCGACAATGGACACGTGGCGTTTCAGGGTCATGTTGCTGATTGGCTGCGGGGCTTCTCGGCGAAGGAAACAAGAAAGGAAATCCAAATAAATTGGGATTTTTTAATTTAATTCCTAATAAATTGGGTTTTTTTTTGTCTTACTCTCCAAATCCTTTGTAATTTTAAAAATACTTTTCAAATCTCATAATACCAAAATTACTCTTCAAATTTTTAAAATTACTCTCATAATCTATAAAATATCATATTTACTTCTCAATTTTTTTTTTCAAAATTATTCACCAATTATCTTCTATGAAATATGAAATTCTAAAAATACTCTTACCCGCAGATTTACCTCCCTCCCCTCTTTCATAACTCCTCCTTCGCTCTCCACTGCCAGTGCCTCCTTCTCTGTATCTTCTTCTGCATCTCCTCCTCTAGTTATGCCGCCACTGAGAGGGAGGGAGGGGGAGGGAGAGAAATGAGAGAGAGTCTGAAGGTTTTGAAGTAATTTTGATTGATGAGAATAATTTTGAAAATTTAAAAGAAACTGAAGAGTAATTCTGATATTATGAAAATTTGAAAAAATTTTTGAAATTATGAAAAATATGAGAAGTGCATATGAGAATTTTTTTTTTTCCCCTGCTTGTGTGCTTGTGGTTTGCATTATAACCAACAATAGATTAAGGGTTAAACATAAATGTACTAGTTAAGAGATGAGATTAAAATATTTATTATTATATAATTTAAACCTTATTGTTAAAAAAGGTGAATTTATAAGCTCCTTAACTGGATTAGGTTATTTAACTAGTATTTATTCTCTAAGCGGGAGGACACTTTTTCACTTTTGTGGAAGGTTGTGAAATCAAATATTTATCTTTCCATTTGTAAAGTCCCTAAGGCCAGCGTACAAAATGCGAACAAAAATACTGACACGATTGGTGAAGTGAGAGGTTAGATTATGAAAAGTTTTAGATGTAATACCAATTACAATTTTTGTTGAGGAATTAATAATATTACGAAGAAACTAATTTAGGGGGTGGAGCTAGGCCCAACAATGGTTCCGGTTCGAACTCTCGAACCGAACCGGAACCATGTCTCATGAATCAGAACCGGACCCGGAACCGAACCGGTCAGAACTGGTTCCAAACAGAATCGGAACTGACCCAAAGTTGGTCCGATTCCGGTTTCTTATTTTTAAGAAACGGAACCGCCGGTTCCGATTCTGAGCAGAATTTTTTATTTAATTTTTTGACCCTTTGGGCTAGCCCGTTGCTAGTGAGCAGCAACAGGCCTGGGGCCTGGAATCGGACTGAATCCAGACCCGAACCGGGAACCAGCCAGTTCCGTAACTAGAACCAAAACTGATGACCCTTGCCCGGTTCCGGTTCCTCAAAAATGAGAAACCGGAGAACCGGAACCGACGGTTTTGAAACCGGGGTCATGTCTAGGTGGAGCCATGCACATGCCACATGTCAAGCATTTTTTAAACTAAATCGATGTGCAGCCTAGTTATTAACAATTTGATTTATGTTAATTAGAAAAATTAAGTTAACTAAACAATTCAACAATTTGTTGACAAGAGTAATGTACACACTAAACTAGTTTTAATGATTTATATTTAACAATATTTCAAATAAAAGTTGTTATTGAGACATTACTCGATGTTAAAGTATAAATATATAATTGGGTGTTAGAATAAGGCATGCAATTAAATATTTACAATGAGCTTAGGAAAGTTGGAAATTTCAGATATAGTTTCAGATTTAGTTAAAATTTCTGGCAGCATTTGTGTGTTCATAAATGGAAAATACAAATACACACACATATATATATTTGATTTAATACCGAGAACAAATAATCTGATATCTTTTAGGGTTTCACGTGGTGCTATTTCTTAAAAAGACTTTTTTCTCTTTTTTATAACAAATAACATTTGGCATCCAGAGTTTCTAAAATCATATAATTCCAAATATGTAAAAAGTTGAAAACTCTAATATTTCTCATGAAAAACATCCAAAATTCATGTGTACAAATTATGCCAAAATAATTAAATTTATTCCTATTTGAAAAGAGAAAACATTTCTCAAAAAAAAAGGGAGAAAACACATAAACCCACTAATTTTAGACATTTTTTTAGCTTATTTCGAAACTCCTTTAACACTGATTAAATTGTAAAATATCATAGTTACATCTATAAATTTAATGGTATTACTTAGCTGTCGTATCCACAACGTATTCGTAATTTTGCGTATAAACGTATCCATATCCGAGTAAATGCAATTTTCCAAATTTTAAATATTAGTTTTTGCACTTTTGCAATTAAATATATTCCCTACATTACGTTGTATTTAGTTTTGGGCACGTGCTATGCGCATCATGTGTTACAAAATTATAGTAGTGTAGGGAAAACCTCTCTCTCTCTCTCTAATATGAAACTTCTTGTCTATTAACAACTTATAGTAATTGACACATTTGAAGAAATAAAATGGAGGCTTATCTTATCAGAAAGCATCCTTAATTAATTAATGAACCCCAAATAAATTGTATTTATTAACAACTAAAGAACAATTTACCTAATAAATTGTATTTCAAATTTGCCTTGTAATATCACATGCATCGAAAGCCACTCTATGAATTGTGAGTCATACTAGCAATTCATGAAAGTGGGAGGCATAATTCCTAGATGTGATATATTGCAGTATAAAAAAAATAAGTACAAATAACATTACTCAGATGCATAAACGCACTACTCTTCCTCGCTAGCTAATATAGGAGAATTTAAAGCTCATTTATATTAATATAGTTGTGTATGCATGCATGCATCAAATTTTTCCAAAATAATTAGTTTTAATATTGTGACGCATTTTGAGTTGAGTGTATATATTATTTTTTCGAACCCAATTATAATAAACTATGAAAATTTGTACATTTATTATAGTTTTTTTTTTAGGCTGTACCCTGAACGATCATTGTCAAAAGCAAAAGATAATAAAAAGTAGGTCGAGTGAGCTCCTGATTAAACGAACCTAGGAGCATCCGTGAGGCTTGAAACTTTTGCAGCGGCTCCTTTTCCCTTTTCCTTTTCGCTCTCTCTCTGTATGCTTTTAAATTTTTTTTGAGCTCAAAAGGATCAGAAAGAACCTTCCAACTGTGAGCAGTGCACACACCCCCAAAAGGATTCACCTGTTACATGCCCGTGGGTCCCACAGGCCGCAAGGGTTTTAGGCTGACACGGCATGTTCGGCGTAAGGACGGGGCAGGTTCTCAGAATGGGAAACATTCATGCGAACGGGGGATTTGCAGGGAAGTCAGTTCAGGAGTTAACATGCATGAACCGTTGGTAGTTTAGGATGTGGACTCACAGCTGACGAGACCAAACAAACAACAACACAAGAAGTAAGCCATTTGTCCCAAGTATTTGGGGTAGGCTGCATGGACCGAAAGAGAATTACGTCGGATTGGGCACATGGATCGGCTTTCTCCACCTATTCTTATCGAGCAATATGCCTTCACTAAGACCTTTAGCCTCTATATCTTATCGTATTACCTCCATCCATGTTTTCTTCGGTATCCCCTGCGCTCTTTTAACTTGCCCTAATTTGATACGCTCTACTCGCCGGATTGGCGCATCTGTAGGTCTACATCGCACATGGCCAAACCATCATAGGCAATTTTCTCTTATCTTCTCTTCTGTAGAGGCTACGCCTATCTTGGTACGAATATACTCATTTCTCACCTTATCTTTACTCGTGTTACCACGCATCCAACGAAGCATGTTCATCTCTTTATAGCCTCACATTCTGTACCATGTAACAAAGCTGGCCAAATAGCAGTCCGATAAAACTTTCCCTTCAGCCATAACAGAATATTACGACCACATAAAACTTCTGTTGCGCTCCTCTACTTCAACCAGCAGGCTTGGATCTTATGATTGACATCACTATTGATTTCCCTATCACTTTAAATAATAGAACTCAGATTGCTCATTGGTATTCTTGACCATCTAGTGTCACAATACTATAATCTCATATTCCCTATTTACTGAATTTATACTCCATATACTCTGTTTTGGTTCTACTTAATTTAAAACCTCGAGATTTTAGAGTTTGCCTTCATAACTCCAATTTTACATTTATCCCAACTCTCATTTCATCGACTAGGACAATATCAACAGCAAATAGCATACACCACAGTATCTCATCCTGAATAGCTCTAGTAAGCTCATCCATCACTATGGCAAATAAGAATGGGCTCAATGCACATCCTTGATGCAATCAAATTGTGATAGAAAATCACTTGTTATGCCTCCATAAGTTCTGACATTTGCCACTACTTCATCGTACATGTTCCTGATTATGTCAATATATTTGATGGGGACTCCCTTTTTCATCAATATCCTCCATAATAACTCTCTTGACATCTTATCATAAACTTTTTCTAAATCAATAAAGACCATATGCAAATTTCTCCATCTCGAAATCGCTCTATAAGTTGACGAAGCAAATGAATAGCCTCTGTCGTTGGTCGCTCCGGTATGAACCCAAACTGGTTATCTGATATTTTAATATTCTGCCTTAATCTGTGTTCAATTACCCTTCCTAAAACTTCATAGTGTGACATGTGAGTTTTATTCTGTGATAGTTTGAACAGCTCTGAATATCACCCTTGTTATTATAAAAGGTACTAAGGTACTCTTTCTCCACTTATGCGGCATCTTTTTAGTTAACCAGGTCTTGTTAAAGAGGTTCGTCAGCCAACTCATGCCCACCTCTCCTAAGCATCTCCATAACTCAATAGGAATTCCATCTGGGCCAATAACTTTCTTTGACTCATCATCTTCGAGGCCTCTTTAACGTCAGATTCGCTAATTTTGCGCATATAATTACGGTTCATATCTTGGTACTGAATGGTAAGGTCCTCCAAATCTTGACTAAAACTACTATTGAACAATTTATCAAAATACTTTCTCCATCTTTCTTTGATTTCTTCATCTTGAATCAAAACCTTCTGATCCTCATCTTTGACACACCTCACAGTACATAAGTCTCTAGTTTTTCTCTCCTTTATTCGAGCAATTATATATGTGTGTGTGTGTATCCTTTTTAACCTCTTTGGTGTCCAACTTCTCATACACTTCTTTGTAAACTTTTAGCTCTTGCATTCTGAATAGCTTTATTCGCCTCCTTCTTGGCTAGCTTATATCTCTCAAAACTCACTCCATCACAATTTTTCTTCAAATCTCTATAAGAGTTTCATTTGATTTTATTGGCAGCTTTTACCTCTTCATTCCACCATGATGTATCCTTACATGGTGGAGTACCACCCGTGACTCACCAAATACATTTGTAGCTACTCTTTTTGTAACCCCCTGATTCCTAGTGTACGTATCACCGTATCAGTACGCGATACGACGTACAAAATTGATTTGACCTCCGTAGTCATCCGATTGAGCTGATTTCAGTTTCAAAAATTATTTTCTAATATTTGAGGTTTTTTTTAGGATTTTTCTGAAATTTTGCTGGATTATTTTGGAAAATCTCCGTAGTCGGTGTCGACCGATACCGATAATCGGCCTTACGATTTTTATTTCACAAACGTAGTTATATTTTGAGGATCCTCTTTCACCATGTGCCTTAGAATCGTGTTATCTACATTAAGGTATTTTTGGAGATTTTTCTGAATTTATCAAAACTCCAGCCAAACTGGTGTCGCCCGGTATCGGCGAGACACTCTGGGATTTTTAATTTGCAAACAGACAGAATTTCTTCAAATCGTTTTCATATTACGTCTCAGGATAATATTCTCTATTTTCTGTAATTTTTGGGCATCGTTCGGAGCTAGTCGAATTTTGGGCCGACTTAAATAATATTATTTTAATGATTTAATTCCTTTTCTTTTCTTTCTTTTTCTTTCCTCTTCTCCATTTCTCCAGAGATTTCCCCCACCACCATTAGCCACCGCCATCTCTCTCTCTCCCTTTTCTTTATAAAACCAATCTCTCTCTTTCTCTCTCTGCCCAACTCACTCTCTCTCTCTCCTAATTCTCTCTCTCTATCACTCCTCTCTCTCTCAACAATTTCTTCTCTCTCTCTCTCCTTCCCTCTCACTCACACTCTCTCTCTCGTCCAGAGGAACCCGACCCATGCCCACAGCCGGTGGCCGGCGCGCCACCGCCGTGCTTTCCCCCGGCAACGCGCCGCAGGCGCGTGCTCGGCAGGCGACCGCGCCCCCAGCCGGAGCCACAGCCCCTCTCCTTCTTCTTCTTCTTCTCCTCCTCCTCCTCCTTTTCTTTTCTTTTCTTCTCCTCCTTCTGCAGTCAAACTCCCTCCCTCTCTCTTTCTCTCTCTCTCTCTCCTCATCCTTTCTTTCCCCTGGCCTGACTGATGGCCGCGCCGCCGGGGCCGGGACCGCCGCCGGCGGGCCCCCCTTGCCGCCGGCCAGCAAGGCCGGCCGGCTTGCGAGCACGGCGGTAGCAGCAGCTGCTGCTGCTGCTGTTGTTGTGGCTTCCTTTGGGTTTGGGTAGAAGCCAAACCCAATAACCCTATTGGGTTCAATAGTAAAACCCAATAACCCGTTAACCCATTACCCATTAACTTAAGTTAATTGGGTATGGGTTGTGGATCTGAACCCGACCCGTTATCTCACCAAACCTGCATCCAAACCCAATAAAGGTACTTTTTCAGAAAACCCCCTGCTCCTATTTATTTTTTGCATGTAAATATTGTTATTACATATTTAACCCTTTTTGTTATGATTTAGTATTCGGGCGATATCGGGAGCATCCGGACTCCGATTTGGACGATTCTGGATCCGTTGCGATCATGGGAAAGAGAGCTACCTTCCTATGGCTAGTTTGTGAGTGTTTTTCTTTTATAAATTATATTTTACTATGTTTAGTGATATTGAGTGATATATCTTGATTATGGATAAAATACGGTAACTATTAATTCTTCACTGGTCATAATCGGACAGTCATTGTAATAGGAATGACCTAGAATATTGTTAGGTATTTCCTGATTTAAAATAAGGATAAGGAGGTAATTATAGTACCAATAAATACTGACAGAAACAACTCGGACACGGTCATCATACCTGCACAGCCACTGACACTCGGGCCACTAGTTCACCATAATTCATAGACACTATTATTTCATGTATTGTATCACAGCTAGATAACTATTGTCACATGTATACTACTCCACAGATACGCTAAGACACCACACTGTCACGAGACATGCATGCTAGACACCGTTACTATAATTCACAGGACATTGTATTACATGATACACGGACGACCGTTATTACATGTACTAGTGCTACGCAGATATGTTCCACGGATTATGGCTACACATATATGTTCCACTGGTACACGGATATACCAATGCACGGACTACCGCATTTCATATTATTGTTATCATCGTTACATGGATGCTCGATACACAGTTATCTCATGTTCACACATCACTGTTACACATGCTCAGTGCACGATTGTATATGCATGTATTGTGTCTTGTCATATGGATCACCGACCATGTTACATGTATTATTGTTCCATGTTATCCCTGTATTCATGTTATATGATTGTTTCCTGTGATATTTGTATTCCCGTTACTGGATACATGAGTTGTTGATATGCGATATGTGGAATCCCACATCTATTGTTTCCCGTTTCCCGTTATCGTGTTTTGTGCTATCAACAGAGCTCATGTTATGTTATCGTGTTACATGTACCATATCCTGTACTTGTTCCTGATATACTGGATAGTGAAAGATAATAAAGATAACTTAGGTATGGGGAAGACTTGACGGTTGACTAGGTCTTGTCAGGTGGATATCTGGATCCATTGTTTGTCCCACTGCAGGGGACGGGGTAGTGCTGGCTACCGTCTGTTACTCATGATGTCCAGTTTCCTGTTATTGTTTTAGCTCATTGAGATTCCGTTACATGTTACAGCCCTAGCGGGCTGGTCCTGGTCTCAGCAGCCAGGGGTCTGATAAGGCCGTTGTCCCGGGTATGCACGGGATACACCCACCTGACTAGAGCTCCTTGACCATGGGTTTCCAATTAATATAATAAAACAGTATACACAATAGTGACGTCGGGAACACTTGTTATTTGGTCACTCTCTCGTTTGGATAATGGTACCCGTAGGCCATGTCCGGATGGGTTCGACTGGAGTGCGGGCTCCAGTATGAACTGCCAGTGGTATGGGACACTGAAAGAGATTGATTAAAATAACAGGTGGTACTGATTGCTACTATTGTCTAAATGACATGCCTTGCCTGATACATGTATGCTATCTTGTTACTGGTCCTGATAATTTATCCGTTATCATGTTACATGGATATTTGTTACTTTACCTGGTACATGTTACTCTTTCTGTGGTGGCATTCTATGCATGTTCTGTATTGCATCTACTCTGTTTTCTGTATACCTTGCAGACATCATTACTGTATGCACAGCACAGTATTGTGGTTATATTGCATATGCCCACCTGCATGTTCATATTGCATTTGCCCACCTGCATGTTCACTTCTATCACGTCATCACCAGACAACATTATTTATGATATAACCTAACTATAGACATTACCCGATGAGAACCGGCTTAGTGATGGTATTAAACGATGACATGTTTATATATTTCTACTGCTTATTATATCCTTATTATATGGTATCACTAGTACAACATTATGTATTATATATTATTATCGTGCTTGTATTACTATTGTACATATTACTGCCTCCTTCGTTTTACCACTCACTAGGTCGCTTTCTGACGACCCTGGGTTTGCGTGCCCAGGTTGGAGATCCGAGTCACCGTATTCTCAGATAGGGCCTTGGAGTCACATAGGAGATTCCTCATCGAGACTATTTATAGGTATCTTGGTGTTTATTTCTGTTATCTTATTTACCCCTGTTTTTATATCTGTTATGATCTCTAACCCCTTTCTGCAGGTATTCTTGTACTTATTTCCTGCTGGAACCCTTGTGTATATGGAAGCTTTGTCCCGTACTGAGGCTTAACGTACGCGTGAGGGTGTTTTCACCTCGCGTATGTACGTCGCCATAACGTCCTCGTATCCTTGGGATCGGGGCGTTACAGAGTGGTATCAGAGCCTAGGTTCAGACCTGGTGTGGGTACCCACCTGTGTCGACGCTTGGGCTCGTACCAACAGTACAATCAGATTCAGATTCAAGCTTATCTGTGTCTGAATTTGGGGATTCCAGCGACGAGTACAAGAATACATTGTCATTGACAATTCATTTCTTGACTCTTTTGTATTCCTTATTTACAGTTGTCCACCAGAATATTCGATTTCCTTCTCGTTTCCTTTGCATCCTATTCGTTCCAATCCGTTAGTGTTAGTTCACTACCATACTTCTCCATCCCGAGGTCCTTAGAGATAGCAGAGTGCGCAGCGGAAGTGTCATGGACCCGTAACATTTAGGCTCTGGGATTGAAAATATTATTCTCACACCTGATTTGAAATTTCGAGGACGAAATTTTTGTAAGGTGGGGAGAAATGTAACCCCCTGATTCCCAGTGTACGTATCACTGTATCAGTACGCGATACGACGTACAAAATTGATTTGACCTCCGTAGTCATCCGATTGAGCTGATTTCAGTTTCAAAAATCATTTTCTAATATTTGAGATTTTTTAGGATTTTTCTGGAATTTTGCTGGATTATTTTGGAAAATCTCCGTAGTCGGTGTCGACCGATTCCGATAATCGGCCTTACGATTTTTATTTCACAAACGGAGTTGTATTTTAAGGATTTGCTTTCACCATATGTCTTAAAATCGTGTTATCTACGTTAGGGTATTTTTGAGAATTTTTCTGAATTTATCAAAACTCCGGCCAAACCGGTGTCGCTCGGTATCGGCGAGACACTCCGGGATTTTTAATTTGCAAATCAGACAGAATTTCTTCAAATCATTTTCATATTATGTATCAGGATAATATTCTCTATTTTTGTAATTTTTAGGTATCGTTCGGAGCTAGTCGAATTTTGGGCCGACTTAAATAATATTATTTTAATGATTTAATTCCTTTTCTTTTCTTTCTTTTCTTTCCTCTTATCCATTTCTCCAGAGATTTCCCCCACCGCCATTAGCCACCGCCATCTCTCTCTCTCTCCCTTTTCTTTATAAAACCAATCTCTCTCTTTCTCTCTCTCTCTCTCTCCTCCCCAACTCACACTCTCTCCTAATTCTCTCTCTCTATCACTCTCTCTCTCAACAATTTCTTCTCTCTCTTCCCTCTCAACAATTTCTTCTCTCTCTCTTCCCTCTCAACAATTTCTTCTCTCTCTCTTCCCTCTCACTCACACTCTCTCTCGTCCAGAGGAACCCGACTCATGCCCACGGCCGGTGGCCGGCGCGCCACCGCCGTGCTTTCCCCGGCCACGCGCCGCAGGCGCGTGCCCGGCCAGCGGCCGCGCCCCCAGCCGGCGCCACCGCCCCCTCTCCTTCTTCTTCTTCCTCTTCTTCTTCTTCTTCTTTTTCTCCTCCTCCTCTTTTTTCTTTTCTTTTTCTTCTCCTCCTTCTGCAGTCAAACTCCCTCCCTCTCTCTCTTTCTCTCTCTCTCCTCATCCTTTCTCTCCCCCGGCCTGACTGACGGCCGCGCCGCCGGAGGCCGGGACCGCCGCCGGCGGGCCCCCCTTGCCGCCGGCCAGCAAGGCCGGCCGGCTTGCGTGCGCGGCGGGCAGCAGCAGCTGCTGCTGCTGCTGCTGTTGTGGCTTCCTTTGGGTTTGGGTAGAACCCAAACTCAATAACCGTATTGGGTTCAATAGTAAAACCCAATAACCCGTTAACCCATTACCCATTAACTTAAGTTAATTGGGTATGGGTTGTGGATCTGAACCCGACCCGTTATCTCACCAAACCCGCATCCAAACCTAATAAAGGTACTTTTTCAAAAAAACCCTGCTCCAATTTATTATTTGCATGTAAATATTGTTATTACATATTTAACCCTTTTTGTTATGATTTAGTATTCGGGCGATATCGGGAGCATCCGGACTCCGATTTGGACGATTCTGGATCCACTGCGATCATGGGAAAGAGAGCTACCTTCCTATGGCTAGTTTGTGAGTGTTTTTCTTTTATAAATTATATTTTACTATGTTTAGTGACATTGAGTGATATATCTTGATTATGGATAAAATACGGTAACTATTAATTCTTCACTAGTCATAATCGGACAGTCATTGTAATAGGAATGACCTAGAATATTGTTAGGTATTTCCTGATTTAAAATAAGGATAAGGAGGTAATTATAGTACCAATAAATACCGGCAGAAACAACTCGGACACGGTCATCATACCTGCACAGCCACTGACACTCGGGCCACTAGTTCACCATAATTCATGACACTATTATTTCATGTATTGTATCATAGTTAGATAACTATTGTCACATGTATACTACTCCACAGATACGCTAAGACACCACACTGTCGCGAGACATGCATGCTAGACACCGTTACTGTAATTCACAGGACATGGTATTACATGATACACGGACGACCGTTATTACATGCACTAGTGCTACGCAGATATGTTCCACGGATTATGGCTACACATATATGTTCCACTGGTACACGGATATACCAATGCACGGACTACCGCATTTCATATTATTGTTATCATCGTTACATGGATGCTCGATACACAGTTATCTCATGTTCACATATCACTGTTACTCATGCTCAGTGCACGATTGTACATGCATGTATTGTGTCTTGTCATATGGATTACCAACCATGTTACATGTATTATTGTTCATGTTATCCCTGTATTCCTGTATATGATTGTTTCTTGTGATATTGATATTCCCGTTACTGGATACATGAGCTGTTGATATGCGATGTGGAATCCCACATCTATTGTTTCCTATTTCCCGTTATCGTGTTTTGTGCTATCAACAGAGCTCGTGTTATGTTATCGTGTTACATGTACCATATCCTGTACTTGTTCCTGATATACTGGATAGTGAAAGATAATAAAGATAACTTGGGTATGGGGGAGACTTGACGGTTGACTAGGTCTTGTCAGGTGGATGTCTGGATCCATTGTTTGTCCCATTGCAGGGACGGGGTAGTGCTGGCTACCGTCTGTTACTCATGATCTCTTGTTTCCCGTTATTGTTTAGCTCATTGAGATTCCCATTACATGTTACAGCCTTAGCGGGCTGGTCCTGGTCTCAGCAGCCAGGGGTCTAATAAGGCCGTTGTCCCGGGTATGCACGGGATACACCCACCTGACTAGAGCTCCTCGACCATGGGTTTTCAATTAACATAATAAAACAGTATACACAATAGTGACGTCGGGAACACTTATTATTTGGTCACTCTCTCGTTTGGATAATGGTACCCGTAGGCCATGTCCGGATGGGTTCGACTGGAGTGCGGGCTCCAGTATGAACTACCAGTGGTATGGAACACTGGAAGAGATTGATTAAAATAACAGGTGGTACTGATTGCTACTATTGTCTAAATGACATGACTTGCCTGATACATGTATGCTATCTTGTTACTGGTCCTGATAATTTATCCGCTATCATGTTACATGGATATTTGTTACTTTACCTGGTACATGTTACTCTTTCTGTGGTGGCATACTATGCATGTTCTGCATTGCATCTATTCTGTTTTTTGTATACCTTACAGACATCATTACTGTATGCACAGCACAGTATTGTGGTTATATTGCATATGCCCACCTGCATGTTCATATTGCATTTGCCCACCTGCATGTTCACTTCTATCACGTCATCACCAGACAACATTATTTATGATATAACCTAACTATAGACATGACCCGATGAGAACCGGCTTAGTGATGGTATTAAACGATGACATATTTATATATTTCTACTGCTTATTATATCCTTATTATATGGTATCACTAGTACAACATTATGTATTATATATTATTATCGTGCTTGTATTACTATTGTATATATTACTGCCTCCTTCATTTTACCACTCACTAGGTCGCTTTCTGACGACCCTGGGTTTGTGTGTCCAGGTTGGAGATTCGAGTCACCGTATTCTCAGATAGGGCATTGGAGTCACATAGGAGATTCCTCATCGAGACTATTTATAGGTATCTTGGCGTTTTATTTCTGTTATCTTATTTACCCTGTTTTTATATCTGTTATGATCTCTAACCCCTTTCTGCAGGTATTCTTGTATTTATTTCCTGGAACCCTTGTGTATATGGAAGCTTTGTCCCGTACTGAGACTTAACGTACGCGTGAGGGTGTTTTCACCTCGCGTATGTACGTCACCATAACGTCCCCGTATCCTTGGGATCGGGGTGTTACACTTTTAATGTAGTTGTTGACACTTAAAAAAGACAAGATTCTTATTGGTCCGAACAATGTCTAAACTTGTTGACATTTACAAAAGACAAGTGACAGACGAGCTGAAGACCAGTTTTCACCCATCTCCGAGGGACAAGGAAGCAGCTTGGACTCTACTGATCCAGCAAGAAGACAGTGAACCCAGATTGTTTCTAAACAGACCTCAGCTGGTCTAAGATGCTAGCACTTAGTATCGCATGAGCCCAAAGGGATAGCCTCGCTTGAGAGGCTAATATCATTCGACTTCGCCTCGAAGCCATTCGAAGCCTCACCAGGAAGCTAACTCGCAACTTCGCCACAGAGGACTTCCAGCTCCGCCAAAGGGTTTCTTTCGGACTTCGCCAGAAGCTGCCTCTAGCTCCGCTATGAGCTCAATGCGGGCAGCTCCGCCATTGGTCTGCTATGGTCAACCTTTGACCAATCAAATCTCCGGATGAGATCGGATCCAATCAGATCAAATCTAATCAAGATCAAATCAGAGATCAAATTTTGGCAGTTGATTGCCACAATCTCTTGACTCTCCTAAAACGAGTAAGAAGATCAGGGAAAATCCTTCAACGATATGGAAAGGATCAAGAAGATCAACCGACCTGCCAATTCTAGCTTCGCAGAAGCTGATCTTAGCATCGTAGCAAGGCTACTTTCCGGATTCAAACAGATTCGATTCAATCTGTTTCTATATTTTCAAGGGACGATTATACCCTTGCTCTCCCTATAAATAGCCCACCAGGGGTACAAGGAGAGGAGGACGCAAGGATGATCTCTAGAAATAAGGACGATCTCCAGAAATAGGGCTGGATTTTCTGAGAAGACTCCACAAGCAGAGACTTCTTCAAAAAGCACCGTGTGCTCTCGAATTCAGAGATCTTTTAGAGAATTACTTTCTCTATCTAGGGTGTTGATACCCTAATGTCGTCCTTCCTCTCAAGGAATCTCCGGAACCAGGCGAGAAGGAATTTCTAATTGAAGGCGATTTTGAGAAGCAACAAGAGGGTTCTACCAACCTTCTATTCTCTGATTCCCGGAACCAGGCGAGAAGAGAATCTCATCGCTCCCATCGTCAAAGGGACAAAGTGGTCGCGCGCTGACCAGACTCCTATCGGCACACTTCTCCAGAATCTCTGAGGAGATCTACTAGTAATATTTTTAAGAATACTTGTAATTTAGCTCCTCAAACTCTTTTTTATAAGTTTTTCCCCTTTGCGAATATAATGGAAAACAAGATGGCGACTCCGCTGGGGATGAAATTCTCCACTGCCGAGAATCAAGTGTCGCAATGCGACGAACAGACCTTCGGGTCTAACTTTGAATTCAGAAAAGCCTGTGCAGCCAGAGCTTCTCTGGCTAAATCTTCAAAGAAAGTCTCTGCGGGGACAGAAAAGGTTCTCTGCGAACCTGCTGCGATCCTCTGGCGCAACAAGGAAGCACGCCCGCAGCCCAAGTCCTGCACTCTCGAGAACTTGGTTATCCAGTTCGATCAAGGAAGATTTAAAGAAGTCCTCTCTGGGGGTGGCCCAATGCTTCGAGCACGGAAGCATAGGAAGGTTTCCACGACCAAGGTTTCAAAGCAGAAACCGGAAGCAGAATTCCGCCAACACCCCTCAGCCCCGCGCATGGCTAATCAGGTTCCTTATGAACCTAAGTCTCCTCTGCCAAGACGGGTATGGAAGCCTAAACAGAAGTCTCCAGCCGAAGCTTCAGGCGTAGCTACGCCTAAACCGCGCCTCTCTCGCGAAGAAAAAGGCAAGATGCCTGTCTGCTCCAATCATAAAGTCAAGACGACAATCATACCATCGCCCAATTCAAGAGCAGCAATGCCTTGTACCAGCATCGTTCTTATGAGCGAAGCTACTGTACCACAGCATACTCACTGCGTCCGTGACCGCAGAGCTGAAGCCAAAGTACCATCTAAGGCTAATTGCCTTCGCAGCAGCGTAGCGGATAAAGCACCGCAGCGTGCTCCGCTCTCCAGTTCGTCAAGCGCTAAGCCTGCGCTTTGTGGCGAAGCTAGAACCAAGCACTATTCAGTGCTAATCCCATCTGCAGGGATAAAAGAAGCAGGATATCGTCCTATATGCGATCCAAAAGAGCCTTTACGCAGGATTATGTAGACTCCCATGGGCCTGACTTGCGAGAATTCTTGGCGAACAAACGGAAGTCGGTGTCTTTCCGAACTACTTCCCCCTGTTGCCAACAAAGGGGATGCCAGCTGGTGACCGTCCACTCAGTCCATTGCCGGCTGGGACCAATCCCTGCCACTTCTCCAGGCCGACGAACGGTCTTTGATCGGCTGTCTATACATCTCCCTATGAAGCATCGCAGAAGGAGCGTCTCGCGAGATCCACCCTCTACATCCGTCTACATGACCGAAAGAGGACGAGAGTTACGCAGGGGAAGACAAGCATCTGACACCCCCTACAGCTCCCCAGATCCAGATTACAGCCCAGGCTTAGGTGAAATCTTGGTGCATGAAAAGGGTGTTTTACGAAACACCAGATCTAGGGTGGCGATACCCTACATTTATGAACAACCTTCCTCCTCGACGGCCCTAGCCTCGCCAGAGCCCAGGAGATCACTCCAATCATCGGACGGAGAAGATGAAGATAGTAGATACGCCTCTTCGGCGACAGTTAGCTCGGTGCGAACAGACAGAGCATCAGTCAATATGGCTGATAATGTTAACGACGACCTTCGTCGGCGCCTGGAAGCTCAAGAGCAAACTTTCAAAACTCAGCAAGAAGCCTTGGGCAATATTCAACAGATGTTTGCTCGACTCCTCAGCAATCGGAATGACAATGATGCCGGGAGCAATCACGATGAGGAAGAACACTTCAGCAATGAGCAGCCAAAGCCGGAGAAATCCAAGGAGGGTTCTTCCCTAGACGCCGAAGTCCTTAAGGGCCTCCAAGCTCAAATCGCATCCTTAGCTCAGAGGGATGAATTAAAGAAGGTAGGGGCAGTCCGTCCTTATCCGCTGGAGTGGGATTCAGTGCCATATCCACCGAAGTTCAAACCACCAACGTTGCATACCTATGACGGAAAGAGCTCGCCAAACCAGCACATCTACTATTTCCGGTCTCAGACTGGTAATGTTATAAGCAATGACGCCATCATGGCTAGGCTATTCATTAGCACCTTAAAGGGGGTGGCATTTGACTGGTTCTGAAGTCTTCCCCCGGGCTCTATCAACTCCTGGATCGACCTGGAAACTCGGTTCCTCTCTCGTTTCTATGAGGACGATACCGAAGTAACCATGGACAAGCTCCTCTCCACTGTGCAGAGGAAGGACGAATTTGTCCGTGACTACATGAACGGTTCAGAAATTTATCCTTGATGTGCCCAGCAGGGATGCCATTACCCATGCTCTTACAGACATGCAGACACAACTTCTTAGACCAAGTGGAAGTTCGCATGGGGGCTGTCAAAGCCCACACTTGAAAGGAATTGATCGAACAAGCAGAGATAGCCGAGAAGTCGGCTAAAAAGTTCGAACCATCCGCCCCTAGAGGCAAGTGGGGGATGAACAACAAAGGGCGTAGCGACCTACCGCAATCTTCTCAAGCTAAAGGCAAAGAGACTATGTCTGTGGAGTTATCCGGAGATGTGCAGTCGAAGGCCAAGAAGAGCGGCTTCAACAATCAAGAGCCTAAGTTCCCTCCAAAGCAGTACTCCTTCAAAGACGATCAGGTGGTCACGATATTCCATCTGCTCCACAAAGGGAACAAAATGAAACTGCCAGATGCTCGGCGTCCCAATGAGATAGGGCGCACGAACGATCCCAAATACTGCCTCTACCACAGGATGATCCACCATCCTACCGATAAGTGCTATGTCCTCAAAGATAGAATTCAAGCCTTAGTCGACGCAGGAGTCCTGACACTAAAGTCAGAACAGAAGAAAGTCACTGCCAATATGGTGACCCTCGAGTTCGGCAAAACTCCAAAGGTTACAGTTCCTGACGGGACTTATTCAGTCCCTGCGCCACGGTTGAAAGTCAAGCATCCTCCAGCTACAGCTCAAGATAATAGGGGTCTTGTTCCCTTGACATTGGAGACAGGGGAAGTCATTTGGATACACCCAGACCTCGTCCAAGACGAACAGTGGGATTCAAAGAGGCCCAAGTCAAAGGGCAAATCTTGCAATGTCATCTCCATCCTGCCAGACGACGGCAATCTTACAACGGCTTCCCTTAGTGATTCAGAAGGAGAAAGGCATGCTTGCACAACGCAGACCGATGTACCTCAGCCGATGGGTACTCGGTCCGGAAAATCGTACTTAAAACAGTATGAGAAAGCTACTGGCGAGACACAACAGCAAACGACGTCAGTACAAGTACCAGCATCTTCGATTCCAACCAAGGGAAAAGAGAAGCCTAAAGAGGTCCGATTTGACCAAGTCCTGAAGAAGCCTTCATGACTAGGCTTGACACGCCCTTTCGTTTTGACATATTGGCCCATTTGGCTAATATCTCAGCTCGTATCACTATACACAAGCTCCTTCGCCTCTCAAAAGAGACAAGAGAAGCACTCAGGGATGCGCTAGCCAATTCAGAATCCTTTCTGACATGCATGCCTGAGATCCCTAACGACGACGTTCAGCCTCCTTGCCCAGAATGTCATCATACACAATCCAAGGTGCCCGCTATTACATTCACGGCGGAAGATATGCTTCTCAAAGACAACAAGCATGATCGACCTCTGTACTACACCGGATATATCGGTTCAACGTGCATCGAAAGAATATAAGTCGATCCGGGGTCCGCACTCAGCATCATTCCCAAAAGGCTTCTTTACTTCCTCGACATACCACTGTACAGGTTATCCGCAACCACTACTACAATATTCGATTTCAACACCGGGAGAAGTCATCCACTGGGGAAAATCCGACTCCGTTGCAGAATCGGGAGCCTGAAGTCAGAAGTGACATGCTATGTCATTGACGCTGACACATCATATAACCTGCTACTGGGACGGCCATGGATCCATGCTAACTGGATCGTTCCCTCTACTCTGTACCAATGCTTCAAATATGTTGAAGATGATGCGACAGTACGAACTGTCTTCGCTGAAAAGCAACCATTCAAAGGGGTGAAAAATACTTCACTGACGCTCTCCTGTATTAAGAGGCCAGTGAAACACCTAAGGAACCATTGCCAGACGATGATGAAAGTGGCAATGAGGCGGATTCAGAATCCGAAGCAGGCATGCCAGCCATTCTGATTGGTGAACCAATTATAGCATGTCTCAATAATTCCCAATGTAATACTCCTTCAGAGGATGAAGGTGAATGGGTAATTAATGATAATATTTCTTTTGATTATCCCGCGAGTATTGGGTCGGTTAAATCCATTACAGATGGCTCTCTGCATATGCCCTTCCATAAGCCGAGTGCGGCCAGCACACCTATGGAAGCTATGGAAGGGGCCACGCTGGTGATCCCTCCGTCCAAGCAAGGGCAGTTACCGATAATCTTCGGTAGAACCCAACCACGGGGACCTACAGTTGCAGATTCAAGTTCAGGTTTAGATACTCCACAATTCTTCCATTACGTGCAGCCGGCACGTCACATTATGAAGAAAATGGGATATAACTTGAAGCATAGAATGGGCCTGAACTTTGAAAAAGGAAGGCGCAGCTTGATGCGTATTTTGTCCCAAAAGGGAAGCCTGCAAATTACTATGATAATACACGCAGGGGGTTGGGATACGTTACACCCACATCGCCAGCAACGGTTCAATGCAAAGACGACGAACCAATTCCATCACATTCGGCCTCATCCTCCGAGTGGGACTCAGATGTCAGTGTGGGAATGATGTTCGAAAACCTCACCGTTAATATGACTTCAAGCAGTCAATTAGAGCCTACAGAAGCTATTGATGAGGAGCCATGGGCCCAGCAATTAAACCTCCAGTGGGAAAAGCGATTCGAAGTACGCGAACCACCTACTGAAGACAAGGTGTGCAGGTCAACCTGGGAAGCCAAGATCATCCCAAACCCACCTTTATAAGTGAAAGCCTATCACTTATAGAAAAGGAAGAATTGATAATGCTCATAAAACAGTATATAGACGTCTTCGCATGGAGCTACGAAGATATGCCCGGACTTGATCCACAGGTCGCTATGCACCGTCTAAATATCAAGCCTGACGTCAAGCCAGTCAAGCAGCAACAACGTCAGTTTTGCCTGAACATTATGGAAGCTATTGAAGCCGAAGTTCACAAGCTCATTGCATGTGGCTTCGTCCGGGAGGAACAACATCCAGATTGGGTAGCCAACATCGTCCCCGTCCTAAAAAAGAACGGGAAAATACGGATCTGCATCGACTATCGTGATCTCAACACGGCCTGTCCTAAAGACGAATTCCCGCTACACCATCACCGACGTCATGATTGACAACACATGTGGATTCGAAAGGATGTCTTTCATGGACGGATTTTCAGGGTACAACCAGATTAAGATGTATCCCGACGACGAGAAGCATACTTCGTTCCGAACACCATTGGGGGTATACTGCTACACTGTAATGCCCTTCGGACTGAAGAACGCCAGAGCAACCTACCAGCGGGCAATGAGTATGATCTTCCGCGATCATCTCTAAAAAACGGTGGAGTTCTATGTCGACGACATTGCCGTCAAAAGCCGCAACAAGAATGAACATCTTCGCGACCTGAGAACGATGTTCGACATAATGAGGGCTCATCAACTGAAAATGAACCCGACAAAATCCTTCTTGGGAGTGTCAAGTGGCAAGTTCCTTGGGTTTATTATCACATCAAAAGGGATTCATCTTGACCCAGACAAAGTCAAAACCATCCAGAGCATGCATCCACCGAGGAATCTCAAAGAGCTCAGAGGCTTGCAAGGTAGACTGGCTTATATTAGAAGATTCATCGCAAATCTCTCAAGCCGCTATCAACCGTTCACCCGACTCATGAAAAAGGGTGCTTTCTTCGTATGGGATCAAGCTTGCCAGGAAGCTTATGAAGACATCAAGAGGTACCTCACAAAGCCTCCAGTCTTAGTGGCCCCTACATCAGGGAAACCGTTTTTGCTCTATGTAAAAGCTCTGGACTACCCCTCGGTGCCCTTCTCGCTCAAAAGGACGACAATGGCCACGAGCAGGCCATTTATTATCTAAGCAGAACTCTCATAGGAGCGGAATCTCGCTACAACCCTATCGAGAAAGAGTGTTTAGCTCTCGTCTTCGCTATTCAGAAGACACGACATTATTTGGTCGGCCAGACCATACATGTCATCTCCAGAGTAAACCCATTGCGTCTCCTTATGACGAAGCCAGGATCATTGAATTCAAGATTGGCTTAGTGGGCACTTTTATTATCTCAATACGACATGATCTTCACCCCTCAGAAGGCGGTTAAAGGCCAGGCCCTTGCAGAGTTCTTGGCTGCTCATCCAGTTCCGGAACATTCAAAACTTCACGAAGATATCCCTGATGAAGTCTTCGAGTCTTATGCAACCTCAGAAGAGGAAGTGTGGCAGATGTTCTTCGATGGAGCATTGCGAATGGGCCCTAAAGGCAAGATTATTGCCAGAGTGGGGGTTGTGTTTATCTCCCCGCAGAACCATATTCTTCCCAGAGCATTTTCTTTGACAGAATCATGCTCCAACAATGTAGCAGAATATAATGCTCTGCTCATCGGTATTCAACTCGCCCATGGAATGGGGGTACGCTACCTCGAAGCCTATGGCGATTCAAAACTGATTATCAATCAGGTTAAAGGCGAACATGAAGTTCGCCACGAAGACTTGGTGCCTTATTACCATACGGCCGTTGAATTGGCCAACCTATTTGAAGGTTTCTACATCGGACACGTGTCTCGATCTCAAAACACAAAGGTGGACGCTCTTGCTGCATTAGCAACAATACTAGCCTTGCCAGCCGACACCGAGTATCACCTGACAGTCGCAACTCGACATCTTGTATGCTCCAAGCACATGCTAAGAACTCGAGAAGTCTATAATGTCTCCACGAATCTTGAACCAAGAGACTGGCGCTTTCCTCTCATTGACTATGCTTTGCACGCTCTGCTTCCAGATGATCCTAAAGGAGCGGCATCTATTAGACGAAGGCCTCTCCGTTTCTACTACGATCCAACTCTGAAGACACTTTACCGTCGTTCATATGACGGTGTCCTCCTCCGTTGCCTGTCCAATTCAGAGGCACAGGAAGTGCTCCAAGAAGCACACGATGGCACTTTTGGAGCTCATCAGCCAGGTCCAAAGCTTAAAGACAGGTTGCATAGGCTGGGATATTATTGGCCAACTATGATAGCCGATGCCATCCAATATGTACGAAGGTGTAAAGCATGTCAGATTCATGCGGACTTCATACAACAGCCTTCGGAGCTGCTCCACTCGACTGTTGCTTCATGGCCATTTGAAGCATGGGGAATTGATGTCGTAGGGCCAATCAGCCCCTCTTCAACAAAAGGTCACCGGTTTATCCTGGTAATAACTGACTACTTTTCAAAGTGGGCAGAGGCTATACCATTGGCTGAAGTCAAAACCTCTAATGTGGTTAATTTCATCAAGCACCATGTCATCCATCGATTTGGTGTCCCTAGGCGGATCATCCACGATAACGGTCCCCAATTCATAAGCCAAGTATTCTATCGGTTCTGCGATAAATACCGAATTCAGAATGTGGCTTCTACTACCTATAATCCCGCCGCTAACGGCTTGGCGGAAGCATTCAACAAAACGATCATCAAGCTACTCAAGAAATTCGTCTCCTCGAACAAGCGAGATTGGGACAAAAAGCTCGGTGAATGTCTCTGGGCCTATCGAATCACGGTTCGGACACCGACAGGCAATACACCTTTTTCCTTGGTATATGGGTGTGAAGCAATCATCCCATTAGAAATCTAGACGCCGTCGTTACGAGTCGCTCTAATGACTAAGATCACATCAGAAGACAATGATCGCCTGCGTCTTCAAGAGCTCGAAGCCCTAGATGAGAAGCGACTTCAAGCCCAGCAACATATTGAGCTATATCAAGCTCGAATCTCAAAAGCCTTCAATAAGAAGGTCAAACAGAGGGTCTTCCAGAAAAGAGACCTGGTTTTAGCCGTCAGACGACCGATGATTATGACGCATAAGACCAAAGGAAAATTCCAGCCTAAATGGGAAGGACCGTTCGTAATAGAAACAGTCTATTCAAACGGAACGTACCGCCTTATGACATCAGATGGCGACCTACTCATGATGCCGATCAATGGCAAGTTCTTAAAGAAGAATTATCCTTGATTAAGGATCCTTCTCATGATCAAGTTAATACTACACCTCTGATCAAGACCTTATGTCCAAGGTACACACAAAGAGAGCCTTTCTCTTCCTCCAAGCGAGATCACACAACCTGTAACGCCCCGGTCCGGAGGGTACGGGGACGTCACTGCGACGTACATACGCAGGTCAGAAATACCCTTACGTATATACGCTAAGCATCAGTACAGACAAGAATCAGAGTACGACAAAGCGTAGCGTCCTTTCATATGCCAACATAGGAAGTACAAGGTACAAGGTTATCATAGAATGTGACATATATTTACATATCGCATGCATCATATATCACAGCCAAACTCAAAAATACTATTTACAATATGATTACAAAGATGCTCACGAGCTGGAGAAAGGTCCCGTGAGCCAAAAGGAAAGTCTGGGATGACAGCAACCGAGACTAATCAGCCTGCTCGGAAAGGAAAGCCTGGTCCTCCACAGAAGGCTCCACCTCGATCCAAGGTTCGGAACCTGAACATACAAATTCAAGGGAGTCAGGACCTCCCAAACAAGTGATCAGGTTGCAGCCGAGTGGCATAAGAAATAAGAGTACGAAAGTTGGTACAATATCAAGAATAATCATCCAGCAAGTAAAAGGAGCATAGCATGTTATAAACGTAAGGGCATTGTATAAGCTTAGGCTACAGCTCCATGAGACCAGTACTTCGAGGGGATAATCCAAACAAGGAAACCCTCATCTATATACCTTCATCTCATGTCACCGTAATCCAAGCGCATACAACAACCACAGTTAACGTCTTTTATTATTATTATTATTATTATTACTCGTCTTACCCTGATATCTAGCTATGTGAACTAGCGTCCCAGCACACATAGATGCATATCCGAGTAAAGAAAGGTTGTTATTGGAAACCAGCGGGGGTATCAACGAACTATGTTTACAGTGGGTCCCGTACATACCCGGGACCACGGCCCAGGGTGTTCCGTTGCTTGGTGACGGAACCTGCCGCAAGGCGATTCAGGAGGGTCTTATGTATGCCCTTATCATGATGGTACCAGGAATGAGGGAGCCAGCTCTCCCCTCGGTCCCCTGGAGGCCCACAGGTCAGACCGGAAATTTAGTTGCACAACATACCTAATACCACTGTAAACACGAACACATATTGATAGCCGCATATTTCCCCCGACCCGATGCAAGTTGTCTCATTATGATTTATTAGATGATTTATCAGATTCCGGGAATGAGCAAGAACAAGTCAGGAATGTCATGAATACAGATATATCAGGAGTACTGGTTCGTACTATAATGTATCACATGTGTATCAGGAGTACAGTTGTACTGTCAAGCTGTCAGGTCATCATTCCCGTTATCGTGATAATTATGAAAGTCATGTGTATCATGCCTTATGTTGATAGATAGCATGATAAGAGGTGATATTCATCAAGTAACAAGCCTCGCAAATAGCAACATAATATACATGATCCAAAGATAATGTTCATAATCAAAGAAGTAATTAACCATAATAAATAGTCAAGATTAGTCGACTAGGAAAGACAAGTAGTCGACTCATGAAAGAATTAGTCGACTATAGAAAGGGGACAAGTCGACTAAGAAAGCTGCGTTTGGGAAAGCTGCGTTTTTCAGAGGAAAGTTAGTCGACTAAGGCGTTTGGGTTAGTCGACTGGTCAAGTCTGCGTCTCGAAGAGCCGCGTTTCAAGAAGCTGCGTTAGTCGACTAGGAACAGTAGGTAGTCGACTAGGGAAATCTGCGTTTCAAGGAACCGCGTTTTCAGAAGGGAAGTTAGTCGACTAAGGGAAAACACCGAGTCGACTAATAAAGTGTGCGTCTCAAAGAGCTGCGTTTGCAGAGAAAGGCTAGTCGACTGGACGCAAGGGAGTAGTCGACTAACTATGCCGCGTTTCAGAATCAAGGGTGCGTTTCCAAAGGATTAGTCGACTGATAAATTGGTCAAGTCGACTAATGAAGTTCAAAACTGAGAGCAGATCCTATTATTTGAGAGCTGCGTTTCAAAGGGTTAGTCGACTTGCGTTTGGGCCAAGTCGACTAATAGAGGTTCAGAACAGAGAACAGGTCCAAATATTTGAGGGCTGTGTTTGTTACAAACATGAAATAATATCAAGTCATGGCGAGTAGAATTACTCGCCTAAGGTGCGTCCGACGCAGAGAAACGCGGTCCCAATCCAACAGGAGGGTGCCGGTTCTCACAAGTTGATGGAAAGGGTTGTGGTTGCTTTGGAGAAGATGGAGGTGCAAGTCTAGTTCATCAAGCCAAAACGGGATCTTGCAAACGTTGTTGCGGGGGACGAAACTATAGTCCGTTAGAAAGAGGTTGTCGAGGAGGCGAAGGTGGTACTCTTGGTGGAGGCTAAGGTGGTGCAGGTGGTGGTGGAAATGGTGGTGAAGCTTTTTGGTGAAAGTGGGTTCTTTGAGGTTCTCTTGGTGAAAGAGGTTGAAGAAGATGGTGTTTGTTGGTGAAAATGGAGGAGGAGATGGAGGGGAATGAAGTAGAGGGATTTGTGGTGGAGAAAATGGCTTTGGTGGGTGGTGGTGATGGCCGGCCAAGGAGCTTGGGGGGTTTGTTGGCTATTGGAGCTTGCTGGAACAAGAAGAAGAAGGAAATGAAGGAAAGAGATGAAAGAAGTTATATATATATAGAAGGGGAAAATAATATAATAATTGCCATCCTCACTTCCCTCCAAAGAATGCTGCGTCTCAAGGCTGCGTCTAGGAAAAAGAAGCCAAACGCGGGATTCAATGGCTGCGTCCAATAGAAAACGCAAAAGCTGCGTTTCAAGGGAAAGTCAAAAGGCATGGGTGATTGGACAAGAGTTGCTTTAGCCCATACGCATTTAATGCAGTAAGGAGAGGATCACCACATTTAATGATGGGTCTAGTTGGCAAAACTCGCGTTTGAGGAAGGAGAGAGAAAAATGGGAAAAAAGAGAGAAGTGAAATAGTAAAATGATTTCCCGGTATCTGGGAAAATACCGAGAACTCTGGAAAGGTCCAAAAATTGAAGTGTCTCGGAAATCTTCCCAAAAATTCACAAAAATCATAAATATTATAAAACGATTTTTGGTGAAATCGGTTTTCAGAAACTCATCTCCATTTTCAAGATAAAAATCATAAGGTCAACCGTCAATCTCGGTATACACCGGATTGACCGGCTCTCGATAAAATCTGATAAATCCCAGAAAATGTATTTAGATAGGAAATATGATTTTAAGAAATAATGTCTAAAGACACTTTTATAAATTCTAAACCGTTTGTAAATTAAAATTCCGGGAATCGGTCAACGGTACTGGCCGACACCGGTTTTGAAGATTTACAACTTAATTCCGAAAAATTCCAGAAAATCATGAAAAAATCTAGAATATTAAAGGATAATATTCGAAACTAAAATTAGTCAAATCTAAATACCAAACAGATCAAATCAAGCAGTACTGCTATATGAGTAAATATTCAAATAGTAGAAAATAATAAAATAAAATAAAAAGAATACGCCCCAAAAATCAAGATACGTAACTGTGTACGTATGCAGAGGATGGGGTATTACACTCTATCCACCTTACATAAAATTTCGTCCTCGAAATTTCAGGAAGGGGAAGATGACGGTAGAGGAGAATAGGAAGAAAGGGTTTTACCAACTAAGTTGTAAATAGATGCGGGTAACGCTCACGGATGACGTCCTCTCGTTCCCATGTGGCTTCTCCTGGCACATGCCTATTCCAAGAAACCAATACTAATGGTATTGCCTTATTCTTCAAAGTCTTGATACTTTTGTCCAGGATGGCCATCGGTTGCTCTTTATAAGACAGATCTGATTGTAATTCCAGTTCGGAGTGATCTAGAATGTGACTCTCATCCTTGACATACTTCCTCAACTGTGATACATGGAATACATTGTGTACTCCTTCTAAAGATGGCGGTAATGCCAATCGGTAAGACACATCTCCCACACGATCCAAAATTTCGAATGGGCCGATGTATCTCGGACTAAGTTTTCCACGAGTACCGAACCGGATTACCCCTTTTGTGGGTGATATCTTCAAAAATACATGATCACCTGATTTGAATTCCAAGGGTCTTCTATTTGTGTCAGCCCAACTCTTCTGTCGGCTCTGTGCTGCCCGGAGGTGATCTCTGATAACTCGGACCTTGTCTGTTGTCTGAACTAGAATGTCTGGTCCCATAAGTCTTCTTTCGCCGACTTCGTCCCAACATATCGGTGATCTGCATTTCCTGCCGTACAATGCCTCATATGGTGCCATTTTGATACTGGCCTGATAGCTGTTATTATAAGAAAATTCCACCAAATGAATGTAGTCTTCCCATGACCCTTTAAATTCTATCATGCAGGCTCGTAACATGTCTTCAAGGATCTGGATAGTCCGTTCAGATTGTCCGTCTGTCTGGGGGTGATATGAAGTACTGAATTTCAGACGAGTTCCTAAATTCTCTTGGAGACTTTCCCAGAAATGAGATCGGAATCTTGTATCTCTATCTGACACGATGCTAACTGGGACTCCATGTAGACGAACTATTTCTCTCATATATTTGTCTGCCAGAACTTCTGTTGACTGACCTACTCTGAATGGTAAGAAGTGAGCTGATTTTGTGAGACGGTCAACGATCACCCATACTGCATTGTTACCCTTAGGACTGCGGGGTAGTGCTGTAACAAAATCCATGGTGATATATTCCCACTTCCATTCGGGTATTGGTAAGGGCTGAAGGAATCCAGCTGTTCTCTGGTGTTCTATCTTTACCTGTTGGCAAACTAAGCACTTGGCCACATACTGGGCTATCTCCCTCTTCATAGCATTCCACCAAAACTTCTGTTTCAAATCTTGATACATCTTATTTCCTCCTGGGTGTATAGAATAAGCCGAACTATGTGCCTCTGCCAAAATTTTCTGTCGAACTTCTCCTTGGGGAACACAAATTCTATTACCAAAATATAAGGCATTATCCGAATGAATACGGAGGTCAGTTCTCAATCCAGCTTCTATCTGAGCTCTGAATTTCTGTAATCTGGGGTCTTCTTTCTGAGCTTCCTTAATCTCATCCATCAGGGTCGGCTGGATCTGAAAGGTCATCAACTGTCCTGTCTTATCAATTCCTTGCACTATCATTAAGTCCAATTTTATGATATCCTGAATCAACTCCTTCTGTTGTGTGAGTTGTACTAGCATTCTATTTTCTGGCTTCCTGCTCAATGCATCTGGTACTGTGTTGACTTTGCCCGGATGATACTGTAAGTCTATATCATAATCTGCCATTAGTTCAAGCCACCGTCTCTGTCTCATGTTTAATTCCCTCTGCGTGAAAACATACTTTAGACTCTTGTGATCAGTGTAGATTAACACCTTGTCTCCCAGAAGATAATGTCTCCAGATCTTCAATGCGAATATTACAGCTGCCAGCTCTAAGTCATGAGTTGGGTAATTCCTTTCATGTGGTTTCAATTGCCTAGATGCATAAGCTATGACATGACCGTACTGCATTAATACACATCCTAGGCCTTTCCCGGATGCATCACTGTATATAACCATTCCTCCTGTTCCTGAGGGAGTCTTCAAGACTGGAGCTGTAATGAGTCTTTCCTTTAATTGCTCAAATGCTGTAGCACATTCCTCGGTCCATATATATTTTTCTCCTTTCCGGGTGAGCTTCGTTAACGGGGCTGCAATCTTAGAAAAGTCTTGGACAAAGCGCCTGTAATATCCGGCTAATCCAATAAAACTCTTAATTTCTGTTACTGTCCTTGGAATTGGCCAGTCCTTTACCGCCTGAATCTTACTGGGGTCTATCGAAATTCCTTCTTCTGAAATTATGTGTCCAAGGAAGGCCACACTATTTAACCAGAATTCACACTTGCTTTGCTTAGCATGAAGTTGTTCCTGTTGGAGAGTCTGTAATACTAATCTCAAGTGGTCTGCATGTTCCCTGTCGTTCTTCGAGTAAATCAAGATGTCGTCTATGAAAACAACCACAAATTGATCCAAATATGATGAGAACACTCTGTTCATCAAATCCATGAAAACTGCGGGGGCATTGGTGACTCCGAAGGGCATAACTAGAAACTCATAATGGCCATAACGAGTCCTGAATGCTGTCTTTGGAACGTCTTCTTTCTTTACCTTTAGCTGATGATAACCTGATTGCAAATCCAATTTTGAGAATACCCGAGCTCCATGAAGTTGGTCAAACAGATCATCAATTCTTGGTAAGGGGTACTTATTCTTGATGGTAATTTTGTTTAACTCTCTGTAGTCTATACACAATCTCTTACCACCGTCTTTCTTGTGGGCTAATAGCACTGGAGCTCCCCATGGTGAAGCACTTGGTCTAATCAATCCCTTGTCAGAATATTCTTGCAGTTGCTTCTTTAGAATCTCCAACTCAGTGGGTGCCATTCTGTATGGGGCTTTGGATATCGGAGCTGTACCTGGAAGGATATCAATAGAAAACTCGATTACTCTATCGGGTGGAAGTCCTGAGATCTCCTTAAACACCTCTGGAAACTCATTCCAAACTGGTACTCTCCTCTTCTGGGTCTCAGCAATAGTCATCTGTGTTTTTCCCTTGTCAAGTTTGTGTTCTCCTTCAAATTGGAACTCAGGCTGAAGTGGCATTCTGAAAATGACTTTCTTGTTCCGACAATCAATGACTGCATGGTATTTACTGAGCCAAGTCATGCCTAAGATTACGTCATACCCTTTAGTATCCAGCACGAGCATATCCGCTGTTAATGTTCTGCCACACAGTTCCACCGGACAATCTACACAAACCCTATTAGAGATGACTACTCCGTTACCGGTACTAATCTCCCACTGGTGGTCTAGATATTCAACAGGTATAGAGTTCAAAGCAATGAAACTATCTGATATGTAACAATGAGAAGCGCCAGAATCAAAGAGTGCTAAGACAGGTTTAGAGTGCACCATAATCTTACCTGTTACCACATCTCCAGAAGTTTCGGCCTCTTCCACTGTCAAATTGTAGGCTCGTCCTCTTCCACGACCTGCTGCATTTCTAACTCCCCTCTGGACTGGGCGGTTAACTTGTAGTGGGGGAGGGGGAAGAGCTCTCCTAACCATTGGTCCTTGGTTCCTCTGTCCATCTGGCCCTGGAAGTGCTGGTAATGCTGGGTTGACCATTCCCATCCTTTTGTGGGGACAGACTTCAATTGAATGATCACGGGAACCACATATCAGACATAATCCATTTGCCCTACGGCAATTTTGTCGAGAGTGACCTGGTTTCTGGCAATAGTTACAATAAGAAAATGATTGGTTTACTGGAAAGGGGGCTGGTCGAAACGGTCGTCTCATGGCTGGAGCTCTTGCTGTTCTGAATGGACCTCCTCTCCCTGCATGTGGAAATGGCCTCTTCATGGCCTGATTCCTTATCATGTTAGATTTCCCTTTCTCCAGTCCTCGCTCCACCTCTCGAGCTATGGTGAGGACTTGGGAATAAGTTTTCAGCTGTTGGGGCATCAAGAGGATCTGAATGTCCATTTGTAAACCCTGTTGGAATCTACTTGCCCGCTTTTCTTCATCAGCCACCATATATGGAGCGAAGCGGCTCAGCCTCAAGAACTCAGCGGCATACTCATCTACAGACCGGTTCCATTGTTGAAGTCGGATGAACTGTTCCTCCATCTCTTTCTGTGCTGTGGCGGGGAAGAATCTACTATAGAAGCTTTGGGAAAACTGGTCCCAAGTGACAGGTTTTTCTAGTCTTGCTTCTTCAGCTAGCCACCAGGTCCTGGCTACATCCTTAAGTTGAATTTTGGCGACTTCCACTTGATTTTCTTTTGGGACCCGGGCTGCGTTCAACAGGTCTGTGGTGTCAATCAGCCATTGCTCAGCATCTAGTGGTTTCTCTTCTCCCGTGAATATCGCCGGTTGTAACCGCCTGAAGTCTGATACATTCCCCGGCCTTTGTTCCTTGGGAGTTGCTAACTCTTGCCGAAGGAGTTCCGTCTGTTGTTGCTGATTCTCCATCATAGTCTGGATAACCCTTAGAATCTCAACATTCTCCCCCGCGGGTCCATTCGATGCTTGTCCGGCATTGTTACGACTCGTCCTTCTATCCATACTTATGTTGGTAAAAAGGAGACTGGAAACTGGAAAGATGAAAGGATTTTAGGACACAAGGAAAGGAATCAAGAAGGACAAGATAACTTGTACATTGTAGTTGGCAATGGCAAATTCCTTTAATTTGCTGCTTGATTGTACTATAGGTGTGAGAGCCTAGGCTCTGATACCAACCTGTAACGCCCCGGTCCGGAGGGTACGAGGACGTCACTGCGACGTACATACGCAGGTCAGAAATACCCTTACGTATATACGCTAAGCATCAGTACAGACAAGAATCAGAGTACGACAAAGCATAGCGTCCTTTGATATGCCAACATAGGAAGTACAAGGTACAAGGTTATCACAGAATGTGACATATATTTACATATCGCATGCATCATATATCACAGCCAAACTCAAAAATACTATTTACAATATGATTTCAAAGATGCTCACGAGCTGGAGAAAGGTCCCGTGAGCCAAAAGGAAAGTCTGGGATGACAGCAACCGAGACTAATCAGCCTGCTCGGAAAGGAAAGCCTGGTCCTCCACAGAAGGCTCCACCTCGATCCAAGGTTCGGAACCTGAACATACAAATTCAAGGGAGTCAGGACCTCCCAAACAAGTGATCAGGTTGCAGCTGAGTGGCATAAGAAATAAGAGTACGAAAGTTGGTACAATATCAAGAATAATCATCCAGCAAGTAAAAGGAGCATAGCATGTTATAAACGTAAGGGCATTGTATAAGCTTAGGCTACAGCTCCATGAGACCAGTACTTCGAGGGGATAATCCAAACAAGGAAACCCTCATCTATATACCTTCATCTCATGTCACCGTAATCCAAGCGCATACAACAACCACAGTTAACGTCTTTTATTATTATTATTATTATTATTATTACTCGTCTTACCCTGATATCTAGCTATGTGAACTAGCGTCCCAGCACACATAAATCCATATCCGAGTAAAGCAAGGTTGTTATTGGAAACCAGCGGGGGTATCAACGAACTATGTTTACAGTGGGTCCCGTACATACCCGGGACCACGGCCCAGGGTGTTCCGTTGCTTGGTGACGGAACCTGCCGCAAGGCGATTCAGGAGGGTCTTATGTATGCCCTTATCATGATGGTACCAGGAATGAGGGAGCCAGCTCTCCCCTCGGTCCCCTAGAGGCCCACAGGTCAGACCGAAAATTTAGTTGCACAATATACCTAATACCACTGTAAACACGAACACATATTGATAGCCGCATATTTCCCCCGACCCGATGCAAGTTGTCTCATTATGATTTATTAGATGATTTATCAGATTCCGGGAATGAGCAAGAACAAGTCAGGAATGTCATGAATACAGGTATATCAGGAGTACTGGTTCGTACTATAATGTATCACATGTGTATCAGGAGTACAGTTGTACTGTCAAGCTGTCAGGTCATCATTCCCGTTATCGTGATAATTATGAAAGTCATGTGTATCATGCCTTATGTTGATAGATAGCATGATAAGAGGTGATATTCATCAAGTAACAAGCCTCGCAAATAGCAACATAATATACATGATCCAAAGATAATGTTCATAATCAAAGAAGTAATTAACCATAATAAATAGTCAAGATTAGTCGACTAGGAAAGACAAGTAGTCGACTCATGAAAGAATTAGTCGACTATAGAAAGGGGACAAGTCGACTAAGAAAGCTGCGTTTGGAAAAGCTGCGTTTTTCAGAGGAAAGTTAGTCGACTAAGGCGTTTGGATTAGTCGACTGGTCAAGTCTGCGTCTCGAAGAGCCGCGTTTCAAGAAGCTGCGTTAGTCGACTAGGAACAGTAGGTAGTCGACTAGGGAAATCTGCGTTTCAAGGAACCGCGTTTTCAGAAGGGAAGTTAGTCGACTAAGGGAAAACACCGAGTCGACTAATAAAGTGTGCGTCTCAAAGAGCTGCGTTTGCAGAGAAAGGCTAGTCGACTGGACGCAAGGGAGTAGTCGACTAACTATGCCGCGTTTCAGAATCAAGGGTGCGTTTCCAAAGGATTAGTCGACTGATAAATTGGTCAAGTCGACTAATGAAGTTCAAAACTGAGAGCAGATCCTATTATTTGAGAGCTGCGTTTCAAAGGGTTAGTCGACTTGCGTTTGGGCCAAGTCGACTAATAGAGGTTCAGAACAGAGAACAGGTCCAAATATTTGAGGGCTGTGCTTGTTACAAACATGAAATAATATCAAGTCATGGCGAGCAGAATTACTCGCCTAAGGTGCGTCCGACGCAGAGAAACGCGGTCCCAATCCAACAGAAGGGTGCCGGTTCTCACAAGTTGATGGAAAGGGTTGTGGTTGCTTTGGAGAAGATGGAGGTGCAAGTCTAGTTCATCAAGCCAAAACGGGATCTTGCAAACGTTGTTGCGGGGGACGAAACTATAGTCCGTTAGAAAGAGGTTGTCGAGGAGGCGAAGGTGGTACGCTTGGTGGAGGCTAAGGTGGTGCAGGTGGTGGTGGAAATGGTGGTGAAGCTTTTTGGTGAAAGTGGGTTCTTTGAGGTTCTCTTGGTGAAAGAGGTTGAAGAAGATGGTGTTTGTTGGTGAAAATGGAGGAGGAGATGGAGGGGAATGAAGTAGAGGGATTTGTGGTGGAGAAAATGGCTTTGGTGGGTGGTGGTGATGGCCGGCCAAGGAGCTTGGGGGTTTGTTGGCTATTGGAGCTTGCTGGAACAAGAAGAAGAAGGAAATGAAGGAAAGAGATGAAAGAAGTTATATATATATAGAAGGGGAAAATAATATAATAATTGCCATCCTCACTTCCCTCCAAAGAATGCTGCGTCTCAAGGCTGCGTCTAGGCAAAAAGAAGCCAAACGCGGGATTCAATGGCTGCGTCCAATAGAAAACGCAAAAGCTGCGTTTCAAGGGAAAGTCAAAAGGCATGGGTGATTGGACAAGAGTTGCTTTAGCCCATACGCATTTAATGCAGTAAGGAGAGGATCACCACATTTAATGATGGGTCTAGTTGGCAAAACTCGCGTTTGAGGAAGGAGAGAGAAAAATGGGAAAAAAGAGAGAAGTGAAATAGTAAAATGATTTCCCGGTATCTGGGAAAATACCGAGAACTCTGGAAAGGTCCAAAAATTGAAGTGTCTCGGAAATCTTCCCAAAAATTCACAAAAATCATAAATATTATAAAACGATTTTTGGTGAAATCGGTTTTCAGAAACTCATCTCCATTTTCAAGATAAAAATCATAAGGTCAACCGTCAATCTCGGTATACACCGGATTGACCGGCTCTCGATAAAATCTGATAAATCCCAGAAAATGTATTTAGATAGGAAATATGATTTTAAGAAATAATGTCTAAAGACACTTTTATAAATTCCAAACCGTTTGTAAATTAAAATTCCAGGAATCGGTCAACGGTACTGGCCGACACTGGTTTTGAAGATTTACAACTTAATTCCGAAAAATTCCAGAAAATCATGAAAAAATCTAGAATATTAAAGGATAATATTCGAAACTAAAATTAGTCAAATCTAAATACCAAACAGATCAAATCAAGCAGTACTGCTATATGAGTAAATATTCAAATAGTAGAAAATAATAAAATAAAATAAAAAGAATACGCCCCAAAAATCAAGATACGTAACTGTGTACGTATGCAGAGGATGGGGTATTACACAACCATAAACCAGTAGGAGCCTGGCCGTATACTGGTTGTCTTAAAGGAGAGTCAGGGTTACACATACGTTAACCAGACGACCCAACATCCTTAATGATTAAGGATAGAGGAAAATGTTGTCCTGTAAGCCTAACATAAGTCCTCGACAACTCATCATGCTGAGGGGAATAGCATGGCTAGCCCGACTCAAACGGTAGTTGGTAAAGGCATATCAAACCCGTTGACAGCTGAGAATTTGCTAAAAATCCTAAGGGACATGTTCCCATTTGATTCCCTCTCCAAAATCACTTACCAATTCTCATCCATAAAATGGTAAGTCCTCATATACATTTCACTGTTACGTTAACATTAAACCTATGACAGTGATTCCCTCGTTTCTCCCTGTGAAAACGAGACCTCCAAGGTCACTTACCAATTCTCATCCATAGAATGGTAAGGTCACATATACATTTCGCTGTTACGTTAACACTAAACCTATGACAGTGATTCCCTTGTTTCTCCCAGTGAAAACGAGATCTCCAAAATCACTTACCAATTCTTATCCATAGAATGGTAAGACCACATATACATTTCGCTGTTACGTTAACACTAAACCTATGACAGTGATTCCCTCGTTTCTCCCCGTGAAAACGAGACCTTTTCCCAAACTCCATTCCAACCTTGAGCTTGGTGGCTTCTCAATCGGTTATGTCATTGCGACCTCTGAACCAGCAGACAGCCAAGTCTCAATTTTGAGCTTGTTGACATTTACAAAAGACAAGTCTCAACCCCAAGCCCTGTTGACATTTACAAAAAACAGGTCTCGATACTTATTGACATTTACAAAAGATAAGTATCACCAACTTTGAGCTTGGTGGCGTCTCAATCGGTTATGTCATTGCGACCTCTGAACCAGCAGACAGCCGAGTCTCAATTTTGAGCTTGTTGACATTTACAAAAGACAAGTCTCAACCCCGAGCCCTGTTGACATTTACAAAAGACAGGTCTCGATACTTGTTGACATTTATAAAAGACAAGTATCACCAACCTTGAGCTTGGTGGCGTCTAAATCGGTTATGTTATTGCGACCTCTGAACCAGCAGATAGCTAAGTCTCAATTTTGAGCTTGTTGACATTTACAAAAGACAAGTCTCAACCTTGAGCCCTGGTGACATTTACAAAAGACAGGTCTCGATACTTATTGACATTTACAAAAGATAAGTATCACCAACCTTGAGCTTGGTGGCGTCTCAATCGATTATGTCATTGCGACCTCTGAACTAGCAAACAGCTAAGTCTCAACCCCGAGCCCTGTTGACATTTACAAAAGACAGGTCTCGATACTTTTTGACATTTACAAAAGATAAGTATCACCAACCTTGAGCTTGGTGGCGTCTCAATCGGTTATGTCATTGCGACCTTTGAACCAGCAGACAGCTAAGTCTCAATTTTGAGCTTGTTGACATTTACAAAAGACAAGTCTCAACCTTGAGCCCTGTCGACATTTACAAAAGACAGGTCTCGATACTTATTGACATTTACAAAAGATAAGTATCACCAACCTTGAGCTTGGTGGCGTCTCATTCGGTTATGTCATTGCGACCTCTGAACCAGCAGACAGCTAAGTCTCAACCTTGAGCCCTGTCGACATTTACAAAAGACAGGTCTCGATACTTATTGACATTTACAAAAGATAAGTATCACCAACCTTGAGCTTGGTGGCGTCTCAATCGGTTATGTCATTGCGACCTCTGAACCAGCAGACAGCCAAGTCTCAATTTCGAGCTTGTTGACATTTACAAAAGACAAGTCTCAACCTCGAGCCCTGTCGACATTTACAAAAGACAGGTCTCGATACTTGTTGACATTTACAAAAGACAAGTATCACCAACTTTGAAGCTTGGTGGCTCCTCAACCAGTTATGTCATCGTGACCTCTGAACTGACAGACTGCCAAGTCTCAGCATTCAATCCAGCAAAGGACTATTCTCTCAAATGGCACCAATACAATTTGGAACCGACAATTCAGAAAGTGGAACAATTTAAAGATTCGACAGGGAGTCAAAACAAAGTTTATTATTTTCATTGATTCCAAAAGGATGGGATACATGGAGGTACATATATTACGACCTACGGGCGTACATTATAAGATCTGATCCGCTCTTCAAGGGAAGCCAGCCTCGCCCTCCTATCATTAGCAGCCCGGACAAGCGCCTGCGACCTCAGCTCAACCTCATTAAAGTTCGTCTCCTGGGCCAAACGAGCTTCGACCTCAACCAAAGTTGCCCTCTGAGCTAACTCCTGCCACGAGAGTTCGTCACTCTGGGCCTTAAGCTGCTCAAGCCGCGTAGTCTCTTCAAGACGCACTGCTTCAGCCACTAAGGGCTAACCTCGCCATGAGTCAAAGTGTGGACTTCGCACAAGTTCATCAAGAACTCTGCCAAAGGGTTGCCTTAGCCTATTAAAGGCACAGTTCGCCGACATGCCAGTTTCGCGCGAAGCTCATTCAAAAAAGGACCCTGTCCTTAGCTCTGCACAGAGTTTAGCCCCGCTATGGCCAAATTCTCAATGAAGACAGGCAAAAATCAGATGAGCAGAAAATAAACTTTCATTGATTTAAGAGGAAAGGTACATTGATACTACATCAAAGTTGTATTTCATACAACAAATTCAGTTGCTCAGCAAGATCATTTGCGCAAAAGGCATACAAGTGGTTTTATCTGCTTTCAAGCCAGACCAACTGGACACGAAAGGCCTTCCTCCTGCACAAGGCCGTAACCAGTTGTGCCACAAGGACGGGGCCATAATTTTTCACAATCAAAATTGGCAATGAACTTATCACCGCCAACACGATAGATCACCTATAATGGGAATTGGCAGTGATGTCAATGATCTCACAGGTGTGACGTCTGCTTTCCCGAAGTGGATCATCTCAGATAAGCGGCCCCCAGCCTCACCTCAGAACGAATCATCTCGGATAAAAGGCTGCCAGCAGCCTCTGGGACACACATCAGCTGCTCCAAGTTATTCCTCCTGCTTAAAAGTAAAGCTTCAACCGGGGAAGCATAAGGCAATTCATGACTTCTTCCATCAAGTTACCAGACTGGCAAACATGGCTCACTGCAATGCAAATCGGAGCAAGTTAGCAGTTAAACACAGAAGAAGCTGCAAAGATACTAAGTCAGATTCTTTGGGGACGAAGTAATCCGATTTCAGTTAAAGCAGAGGATAAGCCTCGCTCGCACAGCAGTGATGGGCTAGCTCAGCAAACGCCAAGTCCTAGCCTCGCCTATATGGCTAAGCCAGACTGATCCTAGGGGACACAGTCTTAGCCCCACCTATATGGCAAGACTGGCTCAACCTTGAAGAAACTAAGTCCCGAGTTCTGCCTATGTGGCGGACTTAACATACAGTGATCTTTCTCTGATCAAGTCAAAATGATAGCTTCGTTGGGGAAGCTATGTCAAAATCCTTCTCTGTAGACTAGTCAATTGCAAGATGAAGAGTAAGGGAAACTAATCCCTGAAGCAGCTGTTAAAGCTGAATTAAGGGAGATGAATCCCCTAAAATCAGTGAAGTCATTGAATGATCAAGACTTACCGGGCCTTGGCGGATAATGAACAGAGTGGGCATTCCCACTAATTCAGAGATCTGAGTATCTCTCTCAACCAAGAGAAGAGGGAAGAGCAGATCACTTCTCTCTTCAGAGGAACTCAAGTGTCCTATTTATAGGCCCCATGGCCTGAGCGCTACCACCTCAAGTGTGGAAGCACGAGCGCATCTAAGGCATTTACTGCGCCTTGAGAAAAGGGACGATTTCCCTTGGAACCGTGCAAAGGGAGAAACGTCTCCCTCATAAAGGCACTTATTGCGCCTTGAAGAAAGGGAATATTCTCCCTTGGAAACATGCAAATTGGAGAATATCTCTCTCGATTAGCACGAAGAAAGGAGTAATCCTCCTCGTAACTGGCCCACGGCAGTTGGCCTAGGGAAAAGCGACAAACGCTCCAGGGCGAACGTATCTCCAGGAGCCCAGATGCGGAGTTCGCGAAGCTACTCAGAGTCACGAACCTCTGTGCAATTCTTCGGCGAATCTACATCCCAAAGCAGGATTTAAAGCGAAACTGAACTCAACCATTATGGCGACGTTCATTCTCCACCGATCAAAACAGTTCAAAGTATTTCGAAGTCTAAGCCATTGCAGACTTTCGAAAACTTTGAAGGGGGTCTTGTTGACACTTAAAAAAGACAAGATTCTTATTGGTCCGAACAATATCTAAACTTGTTGACATTTACAAAAGACAAGTGACAGACGAGCTGAAGACCAGTTTTCACCCATCTCCGAGGGATAAGGAAGCAGCTTGGACTCCACTGATCCAGCAAGCAGACAGTGAACCCGGATTGTTTCTAAACAGACCTCAGCAGGTCTAAGATGCTAGCACTTAGCATCGCATGAGTCCAAAGGGATAGCCTCGCTTGAGAGGCTAATATCACTCGACTTCGCCTCGAAGCCATTCGAAGCCTCGCCAGGAAGCTAACTCGCAACTTCGCCACAGAGGACTTCCAGCTCTGCCAAAGGGTTTCTTTCGGACTTCGCCAGAAGCTGTCTCTAGCTCCGCTATGAGCTCAATGCGGGCAGCTCCGCCATTGGTCTGCTATGGTCAACCTTTGACCAATCAAATCTCCGGATGAGATCGGATCCAATCAGATCAAATCCAATCAAGATCAAATCAGAGATCAAATTTTGGCAGTTGATTGCCACAATCTCTTGACTTTCCTAAAACGAGTAAGAAGATCAGGGGAAATCCTCTAACGATATGGAAAGGATCTAGAAGATCAACCGACCTGCCAATTCTAGCTTCGCAGAAGCTGATCTTAGCCTCGCAGCAAGGCTACTTTCCGGATTCAAACAGATTCGATTCAATCTGTTTCTATATTTTCAAGGGACGATTATACCCTTACTCTCCCTATAAATAGCCCACCAGGGGTACAAGGAGAGGAGGACGCAAGGACGATCTCCAGAAATAGGGCTGGATTTTCTGAGAAGACTCCACAAGCAGAGACTTCTTCAAAAAGCACCGTGTGCTATCGAATTCAGAGATCTTTTAGAGAATTGCTTTCTCTATCTAGGGTGTTGATACCCTAACGTCGTCCTTCCTCTCAAGGAATCTCCGGAACCAGGTGAGAAGTAATTCCTAATTGAAGGCGATTTTGAGAAGCAGCAAGAGGGTTCTACCAACCTTCTATTCTCTGATTCCCGGAACCAGGCGAGAAGGGAATCTCATCGCTCGCATCGTCAAAGGGACAAAATGGTCGCGCGCTGACCAGACTCCTATCGGCACACTTCTCCAGAATCTCTGAGGAGATCTACTTGTAATCTTTTTAAGAATACTTGTAATTTAGCTCCTCAAACTCTTTATTGTAAGTTTTTCCCCTTTGCGAATATAATGGAAAACAGTGGTTAGCAATTTTGTTTCATGTTGTATTGAGATCATCTTGGGCTTTCCAATGTGCTTCATGTACTATTCGATCTATAAAAACTTCTTGGCTACCTTCTTTTAGCCGCCACCACTTAATCTTATGATCTAACTTATGTTTAATCTTTCTAAATCTTCTTCTAATCCTGATATCTAAAATTATGAGTTTATGTTGGGTTACTGAAAAACACCTAAGAGGGGGGGTGAATAGGTGTAAATGCTAATTTAGAAACTAAATGCGCTAAATGCGGAAGCTTAAACAAATTTTGCAACACACTTAATACAACCAATAAGTGTAGCCGAATTCCCCGTGAAGGGCTCTGAACTAACTCCTCTGAATTCCCTAAATAAGGGTTGAGGTGCTATATGAAGCTCTTGTGGTTAAGTATAAGTGAGGCACACACAAGCAATCCAAGCATATAATGAATAAGCAATATGAATCAATGCTCAACACAAGCAAATATGATATGATGATATGAATGATACTTTGCACAAATAAAAGAGAGAGAGGGTTAGAGAGACAATGGATCAAACGCTAACAACAAGATATGTTTCGAGGTTCGAGCCCCTAGCTCTACATCCCCGCCTTCACCACCGTGAAGGATTTCCAATCCACTATCTCCCACCGAGGGAACCTCCACCGAGGAGGATTTGTTACAACAAAGGTAGTACCGAACTTCTCTCTCAAACACCACCTCACAACCGAGGGGTAGGCCCGTAGCCAAACAACAACCAACACCTCTACCGAAGAGGGTTACAACCAATCTCCACCTCTCACTAGAGGGAGCAAACCACAATCTCAACCTCTACCAAAGAGGGAGCAAACCAATCACCCGATCAACCTCTACCAAAGAGGGATACAACAAAAGTAAGGGTGTTTACAACAAGTGGTTTCTTTCAACCACAAACAATCTCTCTTTTTCACTTTTCCACAAAATAAGATCATAATAGAATAGGATAGATGATAGCTCTAGTGTGGAAAACTAAGTGTTTTGATCAAAGAAATACTCTTGAGAAAATACCAAATAGATATTGAAATGAAGAACAATAAACCAATTTCCCAAAAACCTATTTCCTTTGAAAATAACAAAACACTTAAAACAAACAAAATGAATCTTTTTTCTCTTTAAACTCTTTTGAAAACTTCTTTTTAAAACCAGAGAGTAAGGAAAAATTAGCTCAGAAAATCTTGGCTAAAACCCCCAAGAAATGGGGTTTATATAGGCCAAACAGAAAACTAGCCGTTAGGCTGATCTGGCAGCCTGACAGGCTGGCGATCGACCGGCCGGTCGACCGCCAATTGTCAGAAATATGACCGTTAGAGCAAACTGGTCGACCGCCCGGTCGACCGCGCAGATACAGAGAGTAGGGCTCTTTGATCCGGTCGACCGCCCAGATATAGAGAGCAAAGCTCTCTGGTCCGGTCGACCGACTGGCCGACCGGCCCTGTGTCAGCCAAACGTGCACAAGGTTGTACACGTCGGTCGACCTCAACGGTCGACCGGCCTTTGGTTCGGTCAACCGCACGGTCGACCGACCTGGCCTGTCAGCCACAGTCTGGGTCAGAAACTGGGTCAGAAAAACAGTTAAACATATTTCTAAAAATTCTTTTAAGTCTTGTAAAAGTCCCCAAAAATAGTTTTAACATTTTGCATTGATATATAAACATGTGATAAAAATTTCAACTCAAATATCAAGCAATTTGAACTATTTTTGTGTCTTAACATTTTTACCAAAAACCGAACTTGTATTTTATCAAACTTTGATTTTTCAACACATGAATAGGAAAGTCAAAATAAGTTTATCTAAGAAGTTTAAGCATGCATGTATAGAAAGAATACATCTACTATACATATAAACCATTTAAACTTGTTTTGATCAATCTATTCATGAAAACAAATATCGGTTAAACTAAAAACCGAAAAACCATAAAACGTGTGTGTTGTGCACTTGAGCATATCAACTATACTAAGCTTTACAAATGGATCTAAAACACACTAAACTATGGATACCTAAGTCTTCTTGACGATCTTCATCTTCAAGTCGACCCGATCCAAACGTGATCCACGAGCTAGGCTATGTAAGATCTTGACGCTCGGGCTCGGGAATCACCAAGTGAAAGCTTCCAAACTCCTCTCTTTGAAGCAATCACCAACTAATATCTTGTTACAAGATCTGAAACTAAAATCACAAGATTATTAGTAAACATAACTACATGAGTTAATCATCATCAAAACTAGAGAGGAAGGCCTCCGGGCCAATAGTCTCCCCCTTTTTGATGATGACAAAACTCATGGAGTTATATATGCATGGATTAAAGTTAAGCTTCAAAGAAGCTCCCCCTTAACTCATGCATAAACAAATAAACATAATAAATATGCAATGAAGGCTCTTAAACATGAATGCATAGATATGCATAAACAATAAAAAGGCTCTAGATACCAATGAAATGTTCAAAAACAAAACATGCTCTAGATACCAATTAAAATTAAACTAAATTAAACTTAATATATGCAAAACACAAATATGCATATATAAAACTCAAACAAACTCAAAATCTTTCTCCCCTTTTTGTCAATCATCAACAAAGGGGTAAAAACTAAAACAAAATAAAATCTTCTCCCTTTTTAATACAAAGAAACAATCATCAATAAAGGGGTAAAAGTAAAACTAAATCAATAAGTTTTTCTCCCCCTTTTTGATCGAAACAATGAATCAACAAAAGGGTTAATAAAAACAATGTTCTCCCCCTTTTTGTCTAAAACAAAACAAAAACCAAATAGGGGTGACAATCAATTAAGGTACCAATTGAAAATATGTCAAAGTAGTATCTTGATACCAATTAAAGTAAACATATATCAATCAACAAATGGTATATGCGATATACATTCATGAAGAGGAAGATGTGAAGCTTCCCTACATAGATACATTACATGAAGGAGGGATGACAAGCCCTAATTCACATAACGTACACTATGCAATGCATAAGAGGAGATGTGAAGCTCCCCCTACACACGTGTACCACATAAAGAAGAGATTGTCAAGCTCTTCAATACAAGATACACTCATCATGAATCTATATGTAGAAGTGATGTTAAGCTCTCCTTGCATATAGTCAATACAAATCAAAACTTTTGTATTTATTTTCTTTAAACAAAATTTTGAGATACCAATTTTAAAAACATTCAAATAAACATCTTGATATCAAAAGAGAGTATTTTTCTTTTCAAGTATATGATATCAATTTCAAATTTTATTTTCTATCATAAAGTAAGGGAGTGAAAATACAAATACCAATTGAAATATGAAAAACGAATTTTCTCCCCCTTTATGAAATACCAACAAAAACAATGCGTAAGCTCGAAATAAGATACCAATTGAAAATTGAATCAATTGAAACAAAATTGAAACTCAAGCTTAGCATAAACAAGATTTTGTGCTTAAAGATATAGGGATATAATAAGCACAAATAAAACATATATATGTATGAAAAATTTAATACCAATCGAAATTGATACTATTGGAATTGAAAAACATACATATATACAAACATATATGAGTATACAAGAAAGATCAAAATTGATACCAATTGAAAGAATCCAATGATACCAATTGAAACAACAATAATGTCAAAGTATAACTCATATAACCTATCCTCCCAATCATGTTCAAGTTTAAAATGATTTTCAATATAAGGCATACATGAGCATGATCGCCCATCCGTCCGCCCGTGGATGGCAGGGGTTTTCAAAAAAAATAGATTTGAAAATAAGCTTTGTTTGAAAAACTCTACCATATCGAAGAACACCGTAACTAGTTATATGAAAAATTTGTAAACTAGTACGAAATCCTTCAAGCAAGGAATAAAACAAGGTTATTTTTCATGAAAACATGAAATTCACAAAATAGTCAACACTCATAATCAATTAAGCATAAATGTGACTCATGAAAATAAACACATGAGTAAACAATAAATGTGAGTGTACAAATACAATGTGAAGAACATGATCATGAAAGTATTCAATTAAGCTCATTATTCCTTGAAACATGGAAACATGAAAATCATCAAAACTATTTAATCTTCAAGATATATGTATATCTTATACAAACTAAAGTATACATACATATCCAAACACAACGAGTCCACAAAGATATATGCATGAAGGCACGTGGCTCAAAAGGATGTATATGTATAAACAATAGTTTGGATAAAATAGACATATACATGAAGTTAAACAAAAATCATAAAACAATTCCAAAAAGGGAATATAAGTTTAAAATGCATGGATCATCAAAATTAGACTATACTAGCACATCTAATGGGTTCAAATAAGCATTCAAGCACAAACATATATAGATTTATTTGTGGCCCACTATATGCACAAATATATACCTAGTCTTAATGAAAACTAACATTTAAAACATATATTCAAATCAAGAAGCATCAAACGGGATATAAATCAACATGAAAATCATAAACATGATTATTATGTAAATCCACATGTTATTAAACCTATGATAAACATGATAGCTAAACAAAGGTGAGAACACTAAAATAATGGTCCATATTAAACATGGGTGTCTCAAAAGGCTATACATGCATGTCAAGGGTCTAATAATCATGGCATTATCATAATAACCTATAAACATCAAAACATGCTATAAACAATGATCATGAAAAGCATGCAGATATAAACGGGAGTTAGAGATCGATACCAAAACCGATGAGGGCACCTCTCCAAGTCTCCAAACCAAGGTGGTCCTCCCACCAAACTTCCCTTGTGATTTCCATGAAGCTCAGAACGCATCCACTCCAAGGTACCGCTACTCTCACGTCATGTGAGAGCCCACACCTACATCAAACATAAGAGGGGTGGTCTTTGGTACCCACAACTTTTTGGGTCCATGGGGGTTAATACCTTCTCTAACCCAAACAAAATTATTTGCTAAATTTGAAACATGTATTCTATCATAACAAAATTTAGTAAGGTGGCCCTTACGTCCACAATGTGTACAAGTGTACACATAAGCATACAAGTGATGATGGTGTCCGTGGGAAGCATGTGTATGCCGTGATGGGTGTGCATGCATAAAAGATGGAACTTGTTTCTTCCGAAACAAAGATTCCAAACGTGTATGACTCTTGGCACATTGGCTCAAAGTGGAGCCCAAACAAACAACACTCTTCTTAAGCATGGATATATCTTTTTCAATTAAAGAAGAAGTGTGGCATGCAATAGGTGAAGTGTGTGATACTACAATAGCATGGCAAACATGTGAATCAATTTTATTTTGTAAAACTTCATTTTTCTTTAAACAAACATTTAAATCATTAAAAATAGAAATTATTTTATTTTCAAAGTAACATTTTCTTTTAAAACAAAATCAACTTTTGAAGACAGATTTTCATTTTTCTTCAAAAGTGTTTCACAATCATTTTTAGATTTTAAAACTTTATTTTCTTTTAGAGCAAGGTCTAGTTGAGCTCTCAATGAATCCCTTTCATTATAGACCTCAACCTTCTCTTATAAAACCTTGTCAAGTTTAGAATACAATTTTTCATTTTCTTTATTTAAAGCACAAGTCTTCTTTTTCAAAATTTTATACTTTTCAATTAATTTTTTACAAACAATAGATAGCTCTTCATTTAACACATGGGCATCAATGTTTTCATCACATGAAGAACTAGAATCAAAACTATCTAGTTGAGTTTCCGATTATACCTCAAGGGAGTCATTCCCTTGGATCATGAAGCATTGTGAATCGGATTCTCCACTAGTCTCCTCCTCTTGTTGAATTGGCACTTAAAACTTGGAGGTGGTGGTTGTGGTTGTCAACATATTCCACACTGCAAATGCGGAATCAAAGTTAGAAGCAAGCATAAGATGTTCTTTATTTAATGTGCTTCTAATAACCTCAAGGGCTAGTGCATTGGCCCCTACATGCTTGCTATCACTAAGGAAGGATTCCTTGGTAATGGCAAGGTGAACCTTATATCCTAGGGTTTGTAAATAGATGGACATCCTAGTCTTCCAAACAATAATGTTGGAAGGGTCAAACATAGGTGGGGTCATGAAGTCCACGGGTCCAAACTATATGTGTGCAAACAAGCAAATGCAAATGAAGATTAGCAAACAAAGGATCTCACTCCTAGGATGTTAAGCCTAAAGTATCAGGAGCGTAGGCTCTGATACCAATTGAAAAACACCTAGAGGGGGGGTGAATAGGTGTAAATGCTAATCTAGAAACTAAATACGCTAAATGCGGAAGCTTAAACAAATTTTGCAACACACTTAATACAACCAACAAGTGTAGCCGAATTCCCCGTGAAGGGCTCTGGACTAACTCCTCTTGATTCCCCTAAATAAGGGTTGAGGTGCTATATGAAGCTCTCGTGGTTAAGTATAAGTGAGTCACACACAAGCAATCCAAGCATATAATGAATAAGCAATATGAATCAATGCTCAACACAAGCAAATATGATATGATGATATGAATGATGCTTTGCACAAAAAAAAGAGAGAGAGGGTTAGAGAGACAATGGATCAAACGCTAACAACAAGATATGTTTCGAGGTTTGAGCCCCTAGCTCTACATCCCCGCCTTCACCACCGTGAAGGATTTCCAATCCACTATCTCCCACCGAGGGAACCTCCACCGAGGAGGATTTGTTACAACAAAGGGAGTACCGAACTCCTCTCTCAAACACCACCTCACAACCGAGGGGTAGGCCCGTAGCCAAATAACAATCAACACCTCTACCGAAGAGGGTTACAATCAATCTCTACCTCTCACTAGAGGGAGCAAACCACAATCTCAACCTCTACCAAAGAGGGAGCAAACCAATCACCCAATCAACCTCTACCAAAGAGGGATACAACAAAAGCAAGGGTGTTTACAACAAGTGGTTTCTTTCAACCACAAACAATCTCTCTTTCCACTTTTTCACAAAACAAGATCCTAATAGAATAGGATAGATGATAGCTCAACTGTGGAAAACTAAGTATTTTGATCAAAGAAATACTCTTGGAAAAATACCAAATAGATATTGAAATGAAGAACAATAAACCAATTTCCCAAAAACCTATTTCCTTTGAAATAACAAAACACTTAAAACAAACAAAATGAATCTTTTTGCTCTTTAAACTCTTTTGAAAACTTCTTTTTAAAACCAGAGAGTAAGGAAAAATTAGATCAGAAAATCTTGGCTAAAACCCCCAAGAAATGGGGTTTATATAGGCCAAATAGAAAACTAGCTGTTAGGCTGATCTGGCAGCCCGACAGGCTGGCGGTCGACCGGCCAGTCGACCGCCAACGGTCAGAAATATGACCATTGGAGCAAACCGGTCGACCGCCCAGATACAGAGAGCAGGGCTCTCTGATCCGGTCGACCACCAGATACAGAGAGCAAAGCTCTCTGGTCCGGTCGACCGACCGGCCGACCGGCCCTGTGTCTGCCAAACGTGCACAAGGCTGTGCATGTCGGTCGACCGCAACGGTCGACCGGCCCTTGGTTCGGTCGACCGCACGGTCGACCGACCTGGCCTGTCAGCCACAGTCTGGGTCAGAACTGGGTCAGAAAAACAGTTAAACATATTTTTAAAAATTCTTTTAAGTCTTGTAAAAGTCCCCAAAAATAGTTTTAACATTTGCATTGATATATAAACATGTAATAAAAATTTCAACTCAAATATCAAGCAATTTGAACTATTTTTGTGTCTTATCATTTTTACCAAAAATCAAATTTGTATTTTATCAAACTTTGATTTTTCAACACATGAATAGGAAAGTCAAAATAAGTTTATCTAAGAAGTTTAAGCATGCATGTATAGAAAGAATACATCTACTATACATATAAACCATTTAAACTTGTTTTGATCAATCTATTCATGAAAACAAATATCGGTTAAACTAAAAACCGAAAAATCATAAAACGTGTGTGTTGTGCACTTGAGCATATCAACTATACTAAGCTTTACAAATGGATTTAAAACACACTAAACTATGGATACCTAAGTCTTCTTGACGATCTTCATCTTCAAGTCGACCCGATCCAAACGTGATCCACGAGCTAGGCTATGTAAGATCTTGACGCTCGGGCTCGGGAATCACCAAGTGAAAGCTTCCAAACTCCTCTTTTTGAAGCAATCACCAACTAATATCTTGTTACAAGATCTGAAACTAAAATCACAAGATTATTAGTAAACATAACTACATGAGTTAATCATCATCAAAACTAGAGAGGAAGGCCTCCGGGCCAACAGTTACTATACTCTTACCCGGTACTATCTTACAATCCATACAATAATCTCTATCTACTTTCCTAGTTAAAAAGAAATCTATTTGGCTCGCACTTGATCCAATTCTAAAAGTGATCAAGTGAAACTCTCTCTTTCTAAACCAAGTATTCGCTAAGATCAAATAATAGGACAAAGCAAAATCTAGAATCGAGTTACCTGGTTCATTTCTTTCCCCAAAACCAAATCCTCCATGTACACTATCAAACCCATAACGACTAGTTCCTATATACCCATTGAGGTCACTGTCTATGAAAAGCTTTTCTCTAATGGGTATGCCTTGCACAATCTCATCTAAATTCTCCCAAAATTGACGCTTACTAGACTCATCAAGTCCTACTTGTAGTGCATAGACACTAATAACATTAAAAATCTTCCTACCTAAAATAAGTTTAATTAGTAAAATTCAATCAACCTTTTTCTTATTCTCCACTATATTCTCAAGAAATTGTTTATCTATGATCACACCCACCCCATTACGATTTCTATCTCTACCAGTATACCAAAGTTTATAACTCCATGACTCTATAATTCTACCTTTTTCTACCTACCCACTTAGTTTCCTGCACACACAAAACACTAACATTCCGTCAACCCATAGCATCAACTAACTCTGCTAATCTACCAATAAGAGAACTTATGTTTTATGATGCTAACCTAATCTTATATTCATGAGCTAACTTCTTTACACTCACACGCTCATAAAAGTGTGGGAAGCCTTTCTCATTTGACAGCACATCCGGGCGTCGATGTAGCACGTCATTTCTGGACGACAACCTAACAACCCTTGCCTACTTTTCACTACAATCAGGCCTCGATGCAGCGCGTTACTCAATAGGGAACGTCCCAACAAAATTTAATTCTTAGTTCATGTTCGTAATATGTGACAATGTTTTACGTCAGCTGTCACAGATCTATCACAACCCTCCTCCTTTATCCTGACTTGAGACATGTAGTGAACGGTGTACTGGTGGAATTTGTGAGCGATTGGAACTCCCCTGTAAATATGAACACCTTTGGCTTTTCCTCAGTTCAAATGTGAGAGGGAGCCTTGAGATGGCAAAAGAAATTTTCGAGATTGCAAATGTTCCACACAAAGAACTGGAAGTAAATCGAGTTACTTTCAAATTATCCTGAACAAAACATATAGATGACAGGGACTGCGAATCTTATCAGAGTTAATATTACTGCAAATTTCTTGCTCTCTGGTTTTTATTCAGCAAATGAACAACTAAATAAACATTCAGCAGACAAAACCGTTCCTTTTCACTATGAGACTATGTTCTCTGATCTACAATGAAAGACTGCAGTTTGAGAGGACACATGAACAAAAATTATATGCAAAGAGAAGAGGAAAGAATGGCAACTGAATCCAGAAAAGTACCTACCCCCCTACTATCTACATCCATGAATCTGAGTTGAGACCAACCCCTCTCCCTTTGTCCCCCTCTGATCTGTTTCTTTACATGAAGCCCGCGTATGGATCGTGAGATTGATACGAAGAAACACCTGTAGGGCTGAATGGATTACCAAAAGGATTGGTACTGGTCTGGTCCATGGGTCGCTGCTGCTGCTGCTGCTGCCGCCTTCCTTGCATCATGAAGGCTTGTTGCTGAGCGATGGTTGCCATTTGAACGTTGGCCGGTGATGCCATGTTATTGGAAGCAAAGAAAGGATCTTGGGAGAATTCAGATGCCAAGAAGGGGTTCGGGGCCACCTGGCCTAAATGGTAGCTCCCGTTAGCGCTTGCTCTTCTTGAGATTGCAGCATCATATAGGCTGTCCAGTGTCATTTTGTCCAAACCACCAGCCTGAACAGTTGAGAAGTAATTAAATCAAATCCAGAAGACAATTCCACTTCAGAACATGGAATATGAGCAACGGTTTTCACACAGCCAAGTTCAAAGACAAAACACTAGCAGGCACAGGCCAAGCTAATCAGGTTCATAGGCAAATCTGGTCCACCTAAACCTGAACTAATTAACTTCTGCTTTCCTAGGTGAGAATCTCAACCTGTTCGATTTTTTAACCTATCTGTTGCACAACATGCAAACTAACGTCGAACAGGCTATTCGAATTGTGTCAAGCTGCTAGCCTAACCATTAGTTTTTGGTTATAGTTGGGCAAAAATAGCCAATATTTTCCCTTGACCTGGACACCCAACAAAATGCTACCCCTCAACCCGTTTTCACATGCAGCATTAGCACCACAGAAAAAGAAAAGAAAAGAGGAGAGAAAAAAGAGGGAAAAAGAACTACCAGTTTACTCTCTACCACAGCACTATCATTGGAACTTGCCGCACTGACTAAGGCGAGTTCCCACCCAGTTGTTCCACTTGTAAGATTGAACGTACGACTATCCAATGAATCATCTGCAAGTAGAAGAAAGATAAATGTTAGCGAAGGAATAGTATTTCAATTAAACAACTTTTTGTGAAAAGTAAAAATAATCACTGTTAGAAACTATGGCAAGGGCTAGGGCATTGTTCTCTTCCAATTTTGCAGCCTTCTCGCTGAAATCGTCCAACGCCTGTAAGTTAGCACTGATCAAAACCAGACATCAACCGTATACAAAACTGGCGTTTGAATTTCTGCCCTTTTGATTACTGTAAGCATACTGAAATCTCATAGGAAAAAAAAAAAATACAACTCCTGAAACTTACCAGGAGATCAGGAACCTGTGTTTGTACCGGAACAGACGCTTTGGCAGTCTCAGCTCCACTTGTCACTGGTGGTATTGAAACAGCGGGTACGCCCTCTGGCTTTTCACCATTAGAGTTCACTTTCTTATGCTCAATGGCCATAATGGGTTTAGGGGCAGATAGTCTTCTGTCCACCTGATGACAATTACAGGATCCAGGCCTATCAGTGAAATCAAATACAAAAATTACAACCCCCAAGACTATTAAATGTAAAATTCTGCCATAGTTATGATGCTGTATTTGCAACTAGGCCAAGAAGACAAACTATACACATTGTCAGCAAAATATAATTTGAAACAACATATCTAGGTATCCATTTCAGTATCTTTGGAAGAATCAGAGGTAAACTTCAGTGGAAGCAAGGTTCATTTGAATCATAGAAACATCTTTTCTTTATACGAACGAGTCCTATATGAAAGGGGAAGGAAGAAGAAAGAAGAAGGCATACTGGGCAAATGGTGGATGAGGTGTTGCAGCTAGCATACTGTAGTGAAAGAAATACTTCTAACAGGAAGACACAAAACAAGCTACCCAGCACTCTGAAATCTGAATACAGAAAGACCATCTAAAGGGAGTTTGTGCATCTTACTGTCTTTGACTTGTGAAGGGTAAGCTTGTTATAATTTCAAATACACCACAACATGATGCCTTGCCGAACATATGTCTTAACAGAAGAGGAATGGGAAGCAGAAAACCACGAGGGTTTTTTCTCCCTTTCTTGAAGGGGTGAGGGTGGGCAGGTCTCTAGTTTTTTGAGGAAGCTCTTGGAGGGATTTATGAAGTTTACCAATAATAAATCGATTACTATAAGCTATTTACTTTGGGAGGGGTAATTGAGAACAGACTGGGGGAAAAAGATTTAGATTAACAGGGGAAAAAAAAATGGAAATACAGAATGTACAGCAAAGTTATGAGAAGGAATGAGCGTTCAATTCACATTGGTTAAACCAAAAAGCTATTCCTAAGTACAATGTAACCATAAAAGACCCATGAACTTAAAAGGAAAATTTTCACGTTTTAAAGGTCACTAGATTAGAGGATTAAGAAATGCATGTCCAGAAAACGATCGCATTGAAATGAGAATTTTGTGAAACGAACGAAAATATGTTAAAAGATAAATACTGCATCAGCAAAATCATAAGTAGAAGTAGCTTTAATTGAGAGTGAAATGAAAGAGAATCCATTCCCTTTCAATTAGATATTTACAATGACAGATGGGTGAGCATGCTAATTACGACAATCAATAGGATCATGAGTAACTAGGAGTAGAGGCATAGTCGCTAGTAACAGAGAAGTTTGCACATAAAAGAACTGAATAGAGAAAAACAATTCATGTACTCAATCCCAACAATTTGAGATATTAAATTTGTGTAGTTGTAATTAGCCTACAATTAAAAGCGCGCGCGCGCGCATGCACACACGCACACAAGAAATGCATTTATTTACTTATTTTTTATGTTTTCCCATCCGATTAGTAGAATTTTGATTACTCAAAGGATTTCAACTTCCACCCACGCAACCAAGAACCTCAGTTTCATTATAACATGAATTTCTATATCGCACCTTAGGCCATACTCTTACCCAGGGACAATCACATTATAGTAGTAGATTAAAGAGACAGGATTTGCCTACAGCTTCGCATTAACCAGATCTTGAGAATCTATCATCCACTTCAACAAGATATCCACCTGATTTTACAATGAGACTGTTTCACGGACACTTCAATAAAGGAGAGATACTCATATCCGATACATCAACATTACTTGGATGCTCAGATTCTCAATGGATACTTGTTTTTTGTTTTTTGCAGGTTCAATGGATACTTGATGGTACAACATATCCGAAAGTCTATAAGGTATCCACAAATATATCAAAGACACAAAAGAGATGCAAAAGAGACAAAGAAATTAATATAGGGGTTTTAGCATATATCTCCTTATGTTTTTATAATATTGCATATATGTCCCTATGTTATTTATTTCATGCGTCCCTATGTTTTAAACAAATTTAGCAAGTATATCCTTCCTATGTTATTTTTTTCTGAATTTTATGATTGATGATAAATATGGAAATTCTGTTGACAACACTACCCTCAAACTTGTTAAGAAACAAATTGGGAAGAAGAAAGAACACAGATCAAATACGACACCAGAATTTTATGTGAAAAATCAAATCGGAAAAAATCACGAAGCAACACGCAAAATCTATTATATTAAGAAGAGAGAACTTTACAGCCGCTCTATATTTACAATGATATACTCACGCTTACAACCCTAATGACGGCGCATCTCTTTTTATAGATAAAACAAGAGTTACAAATTATGAAATCACCAAACTGTCATTGACGCATTCCCTAAGTTTCACGGGCTACAAAGCTTCCAGACTTGACCGCTTCTCCGCTATGCATCTCCGAGGTGTTACTCTGCATTGTCGCTTCGGAGTGCTCCTCCGGAGTAATGCTCCGGAGTGATATTAAGCTGCTACTCCGGAGCGAGACTTCGAACTTGCTGTCAACCTGAAACTCCGAACTCATCCAACATCTTTACCATGAGTGCTTCATCTTCACTCCGGGATCTGCAAGGAGGACTTCTCAAAGTAATTTTAATCTGGGGGCTCCGCCCCTGAGCCCGGAAGGGGGCCTCTCCGCCTCCCTTCCAACTCTCACGACAACCTGACCACGTAGGTCGATCTGCATAATGACTCTGCGTAGGACGACAAATTATCAAGACAATAATTATGTTTCTCAACTTAACAAAACTAATCCTAATAAGATCACCCGTTCTCCTTCCTCAGTTCCTCGCCTCCTTTGGAAGTTAAATCATCACCAGATCAAAATTCTCCGATCTCCATCTCTCCTCTCGTCTCTCCTGCCTCCTCCCTCTCCTCCTCTACAATTTTCTCCCTTCTTCAGACCCTTAACCTGTTCTTTCCTCACCTCATACCCCATCCATTTTCTTCTCTCCTATTTAATTTCTTTCCTTCCCCTCTTTCCTTCAATTCTCTTTTCCATCCTTTCCTGTCTATATGCTCATAAAGTCCAGATCCCAATTTTGGTACCTAGAGAAAGAAGAAAAAGATCGTCTGAAATTAACAAATCTCAAGAAGTTGAAATTTGTTGGGTCGCTGCTTGCTTGTTTCATTTTTAATCTCCCAAATGAAAGAGTAAGGTCTATGCTTACATCTTTGATCCATCTAGAACAAAGCATCAAGGAAATAAATCTCGATACTAAAAAAGGGTTCAACCCCTAGAACCTGTAATCCCATATTAACTCTTAATGTAGGAATCTTGACATTGGAAGTGAACTTTGCTCAAAATTGAGGATACCACAAGGAAGTAGACTTGTTGCTTTGAAAAAGTATTTTAGGTGATGTTCTCATTCAGTCATACAGCCTTGAAAAATTTGTTCTCACTTCTCGGTTTTGAGGGGATCCGATGACTGCATTTCTGTTGTGAAAGCTGAAAAAATGGAGGGTTGCAATTCAGATTTTATATGCTAAAGAGAACGAAATTAAATTAAATAATTGTAATAAAGGGACTAGTTTCTAACTTTAAATAGCTAAGATGTCATTCAAGTTTCCATTGAAAGGGCAATTATGTTTATTTATCTTGTTTTCTACCGTCTGTTAAGCCTTCAATAACAAAAGGACATATTTGCAATATTAATTTAAAACATAAGGATAAATAAGAAAATATGCATAAAGTAGGGATAAATATATAATATTACTAAAACGCGTGGATATATATGCTAAAAACCCATTAATATATAATGCATATGATAAGGTGACAACTGCATTTGCAGACACATTACATAATTTATCCTCTTTCTTAATGAAGAATTTGGATTGCTCTTACTTATACAACTTGAAAATCCTTAGTATTACCTGAGTTATTGTGGTTTTTTTACCATTCTAGCCTTACAAATCCATGTTATAGGTAAAAACATTCGACGCACATATAATTTTATTATTTCCATATCAATGACATATCCGTGTCCTGTATTTACAAGATTTGTCAGATCCGCATATCTCTGATCCATATCTCCTATTGTTACCAATGCAACCTAGTGATACAGAACTTTTCTACCGTCTGTTAAGCCTTCAATAACAAAAGGACATATTTTCAATATTAATTTAAAACATAAGGATAACTAAGAAAATATGCATAAAGTAGGGATAAATATGTAATATTACAAAAATGCATGGATATATATGCGAAAAACCCATTAATATATAATGCATATGATAAGGTGACAACTGCATTTGCAGACACATTACATAATTTATCCTCTTTCTTAATGAAGAATTTGGATTGCTCTTATTTATACAACTTGAAAATCCTTAGTATTACCTGAGTTATTGTGGTTTTTTTACCATTCTAGCCTTACAAATCCATGTTATAGGTAAAAACATTCGACGCACATATAATTTTATTATTTCCATATTGATGACATATCCGTGTCCTGTATTTACAAGATTTGTCAGATCCGCATATCTCTGATCCATATCTCCTATTGTTACGAATGCAACCTAGTTATACAGAACTTTAACAATCTAGAATTCGTCATCATCGTTTCTAAAGTAATGTGTAATGATTGAAAGTATTTGATAATTTCCTAGCTCTTTCCATATGTAATGGTCACTAAACTCCTTAGTCCCAGTCACTACAATAAAAGCTTTTGCAATCGGGCCTTCCAAGCACAAGGAAAACAGGTTAAGACAACCTCCAGGCCTCATTTGGCTGTGGAAGTCAAGAGGGAGTTAACTACCTCCTAACTCCCCCGAACAACCAGAAAAAGGACTGGGGACATAGAATCAAGGATAGAATTTCTTGTGCAAAAAATTCACAAACAGTATTCATGCAGCACTATCGATGAGGCAATAATGTTATTTATGTCCAGCAAGTTAATCAACTAAGTATGAACATAGCATGAACCATTCCCTTTGATTGTTTGAGCAAACAGTTATTTCAGTCATAGCACTGGTTTATTCCAGCAATCTCATTTAGTAATCGGAAATGGGAACCTTAAGAAGTTGATTCATTATGAAGCTCTCGTGTCTAATACACCTACTGCCTTCTAAAGTGTTTCAAACAAGAACACCATTTCATTAAGCATTTGGCAGGTGCTGCAAACTAACATACCAGATTTACGTCAGCTGGTTGAGAGTGTGATGTGTTTCTCACATACTCCTCCATTGCAGCAATTAAGGATACAGGGGGCTGTAGGAAACCAAGCCACAAAAGAGTAAATAGCCAAAAAATAAAAGATTAAGATAGCAACAAGGGTTATTTTTTTTATTGAATTCTCATTCTCAAAAGGCAAGGGAAGAAAGCTATTCCCGGAAATATAGATCTGGAAAGCGTAGACCTGTTCTATTTTAACAAATTTTTGCTCCCTCCCAACATCAAGGCCCTTACAAATTTCAAAGAAGTCAGACAGCCTTTCTGCCTACAATCAGATAAAAAATGTTCAGGTGACAAATACAATAAATTGTCCAAAATAAAAATAAAACTGACAATTAACAGTCAAATTTAATAAACACATGTATAAGATTCCAAATTTCGCACTACCTGATGTCCTGCCTTTCGATAAATTTCAAGTGCTCTGAGGGCATCACGACGCTGCATCTCAAAAAACTGAAGGACAAAACCATCAACATGCATCATGCATCTTGCTGAATGTTAATTGAGGTACAAAAAGGTACCTTACCTTATCAACCAAATTGAGAGTGCAACCATTGATTGCATTGTATATCTTAATACTTTCACTGGCAACCTACATAAAGACAGTTTTTTAGTAGCATTTAATTTGAGCATTTACCAAAACAATGAGGTTATATGCTTGAACTTCTGCTTACAATTGAAAGTGCATATCGGATCACACTATTATATATAGCTGCTCCTTCTGGCTGCAAAAGTAGAAAACACAAGTTTTGTGTAGAGCTGCTCCGTTAGACAGAGACACGTGCAGAAGCAACACACACACACACACACGGTCCCACAAACAGGCGTGTGCGTACACGTGTGTCTAAGGGTCAACCAAGTCAACAGTGTGGTTACAAAAGCATTTCCAACCAGGTTCGACTGCATTACCTGGCAAGCGAGCAGGCGGAAAAGAAGCTGTTGTAGAGCAGGTAAATGGTCAAGTAAGTCAACAGTGTCAAGCTCGGAAGTTCTCTGTTAAGGAAACCTTGTATTAGCAAAAGTCTGAAGTCATAAACTACATCAAATTTAGTAGTTATTAAAAATTCTTATGTACCTACTGCCATCATTAGAATAAGAAATGAAAGTTTTGCACTAGAGTCCAGGGAAAACAAATGCAAGTAGCAGAAAAACTAAGAGAATACAGCGGAAAAATGAAGAGATTAGCAATTTCCAATACAAGAAAGTATTCTGTAATTCCTTTAGATAGAGAAATACTTCCAGGAACAACGATTCCAGTGGTTCTAATACGAACAGCATCAGAGCATGCATCACCAACATTCTAGAATCTAGCCATCTAGGGTACATCTAGATGTATATGATGCCCAACAATTAAATATAGGGAAATGAGGAAAACAAGGTAAGGCTACATGCATCATATACTAACTTAATGGGCCTGTTTGTTTCGCCGCAAGTCGTAAGTCGTAAAACTTCTTTTCTATTTTCCGCTGTTTGTTTCGCTGAAAAACATTTGCAAAATGTAAATCTCATTTTCTCACTTGCAGTTGCTACAGTTAATTATGTGATCATGTAAATCTCACTTTTACACCCACATTTTCACACTTACAGTTGCTACAGTTAATTTTGTGGTCACATAAATCCCACTTGTAGTACACTTGCAGTTCAAAGCAGTTACTTGATAATCAATTTATAATATAATATTATTAAATATTTAATATTTTTTAATATTTTTAATAGTGTTCGACTTCTTATTTAATTATTTTATATTTTAATCGTTAGTTTTTATTATTTTTAATATTATTTTAATATTTAATATTTACTATTTTAATTTAATATTTTTATTTAATATTGTTATTTAATACTTTATTTTTTATTTATACTTATACCAATTTTTTTAATACTTTATTTAGAGTTAATATTTTATTAATATAACAATATTATACTTTAATTTAAAATTACAATATATTTAATTATTTATTTTTTAATATAAATAATTACTTTATTAATATTGTAATATACTTTATTATTATATTAATATTGTATTATGTCAATATTGTAATAATAATTAACTATAATAATATTATAATAATAATTTATTATTAAAATTATAATTTACTTTGTTATTTTATATTTATATAATATTACAATAATATTACAATAAAATTTAATATTATAATAATTTTTAAGTATTTTATAATATTATAATATTATAACTATATTTTATTATCTTTCTTAAGTTTTTTAATATTTATGTTTTAGTAGTATTCTTAAAATTTTATTAATATTCTTTAGATTTTCTAAACATTTTATATTATTTATTTAGTTAATATTTTAGTAATATTTACTAATTATACTAATATATTATTAATATTATTGTTATAAATAAAATATTAATAATATTAATATTTTATCTCAAATTTATTAATAAAATTTAATTTACAATAGTAGATTTAATTTAATAGTATTTATAATATTTAATTCACTGCTACAGTTAATTTTGTAATCAACTTTTCCACTTACACTTTCACTTTACCAACCAAACACCGTAAAACACAGTATACTTTCTCATTTACAACTTTCACTTTATCAACAAACACCTTAAAACACAATATATTTTTCTTACTACAATTCACTTTTTCCATTCTCATTTACGATTTACGACTTACGGCGTTTTGCGGTGAAACAAACAGGCCCATGTAGCCACAAAAAGGGGGGGGGCTTATGTAGAGCAATGTACTCAACAAAGTTTCCACTGAGCTTCTAGTATGAAGGAAATCAGGTTATCATGCATCAGCCTTTCATTTCCTTCTTTAAATTTAGTCCATAGAAATTGTACGTGTCGACACTGAAACAAACCAAACAAAATTGATAATAGAGAAGGTTAACACCTGTATTGCTACTTATCCACTAAAGATTAAAGGATAACCTGAAAAAAAAATTAAGTATAGGAACAAATGGAGCATAATTCAAAGGGCGTGTTTGTTTCGCCGTAAAACGCCGCAAAACGCAAGTCGTAAAACTTCTTTTCCATTTTTCGTTGTTTGTTTTGCTGAAAAACAAGTTGCAAAATGTAACTCTTCTTTTCCCACTTGCAGTTGCTACAGTTAAAATTGTGGTCATGTAAATCTCACTTTTACACTCATATTTTCCCACTTGCAGTTGCTTCAGTTAATTTTGTGGTCATGTAACTCTCACTTAAAACAAGTTGCAAAATGTAACTCTTCTTTTCCCACTTGCAGTTGCTACAGTTAAATTTGTGGTCATGTAAATCTCACTTTTACACTCATATTTTCCCACTTGCAGTTGCTTCAGTTAATTTTGTGGTCATGTAACTCTCACTTGTAGTACACTTACAGTTCAAAAGAGTTACTTGATAATCAATATATAATTTAATATTATTAAATATTAATATTTTAAATAGTGTTCAATTTCTTATTTAATTATTTAATTATTTAATTATTTTATATTTTAATCTTTAATTTTTTTATAATATTGTTTTAATATTTATATTTTACTATTTTAATTTAATATTTTATTTAATACTTTATTATTGTATTAATACTTATTCCATTTTTTATTATTTTATTTAGAGTTAATATTTTATTAATATAACAATATTATACTTTAATATAAAATTACTATATATTTAGTTATTTATTTTTAATATAAAAAATTACTTTATAAATATCATAATATATTTTATTATTATATTAATATTTTATTATGTTAATATTCAAATAATAATTCAGTATAATAATACTATAATGATAATTTATTATTAAATTATAATTAGTTAATTTTATATTTCTATAATATTACAATAATATTATAATAAAATTTATATTATAATAATTTTCAAGTATTTTTAATATTATAATATTATAACTATATTTTATTATTTTTATAAGATTTTTTAATATTTATATTTATTAGTATTCTTAAAATTTTATTAATGTTCTTTAGATTTTCTTAAAATTTATATTATTTATTTAGTTAATATTTTAGTAATATTTTACTATTTATACTAATATTTTATTAATATTATTGTTATAAATAAAATATTAAGATTATTAATTTTTTATCTCAAATTTATTAATACAATTTAATTTGCAATAGTAGATTTAATTTAATAGTATTTATAATATTTAAATCACTGCTACAGTTAATTTTGTAGTCAACTTTTCCACTTACACTTTACATTACCAACCAAACACCGTAAAACACAATATATTTTTCCATTTACACTTTCACTTTATTAACCAAACACCGTAAAACACAATATATTTTTTCATTTACACTTCACTTTATCAACCAAATACCGTAAAACACAATATATTTTCTCTGCTACAGTTCACTTTTTCCATTCTCATTTTACGACTTACGACTTGCGACGTTTTGCAACGAAACAAACAGGCCCTAAGAATATGCCCTGGGAAGGAAAAAGGTTGACCGGAGCTAGATAAACTCCATGTTAATATTTGATCCCACAACCAAGTTACCAAGTTCATGAAACCAATTTGTTGTACTTATCTGGGCATGACCTAGCGAACAGGGAGGTCAGGTGGGTGTGTGGGGTTAGTTGGCGTTTGGAGGCGTGGGTGGGTGCATATATATATATATATATATATATATATATATATATATATATATATATAAACTTGTGCCCTTCCAAAAAGATTTGAGGCCGAATCCTTCCCACTCAAATACCAACATCAGACACTCGATTACAAGATCCACTCCGTTGAAGTTGATCTATATTATTTCAAGTATCTATAAACAAAAAATCAAGTATTTTGAATACTTTTTACCCATGCATCAAGTAAGAGAAAAACGAACGGCCTAAATAGTGAGTTGGTTAGTTTAACGGTGTAGAACATTTGAAACCTAACAAAAATTAGTTTATAAGGGTTTTTAAATATTTAGATCATAATCAAATGGCCGGATCAAGAATTTGTATGTCTAAAGACATAAATCTAACCAACTCACTACTTTCGGCCGTCCATTTTGTACCGCTTGATGGATGGACAGAAAGTATTCAAAACACTTATCAACTTCAACGGAGTGGATCTTATATTCAAATGTCGGGTGTTGGTATTTGAGTGGGAAGGATTTAGCTTCAAATCCTTTTGGAAGGATACAAGTCTATCTCTCTCTCCCTCCTTGCGTCCTTCTAAAAGGATTTGAGGTCGAATCCTTCCAACTCAAATACAACCCTTCGACATTCGAATACAAGATCCACTCCGTTGAAGTTGATCTATATTATTTCAAGTATTTATAAACAAAAAATCAAGTGTTTTGAATACTTTTTGCCCATGCATCAAGTAAAAGAAAAACGGACAAACTAAATAGTGAGTTGGTTAGTTTAACGCTGTAAAACATTTGAAACCTAACAAAAATTGGTTTGTATGGGTTTTTAAATATTTAGATTATAATCAAATGGCCGAATCGAGAATTTGTATGTCTAAAGACAGATATCACTTGATTTTTGGTTTATAGATAATTTAAATAATATAGATCAACTTCAACGGAGTGGATCTTGTATTCGAATGTCGGAGAGTTGTATTTGAGTTGAAAAGATTTGGGCTCAAATCCTTTTGGAAGGACGCAAGTCTCTCTCTCTCTCTCTATATATATATATATATATATATATATATATATATATATATATATATATATATAAAGATAGACTTGTATCCTTTCAAAAGGATTTGATCCCGGATCCTTCCCACTCAAATTCAACCCTCCAATATTCGAATACAAGATCCACTCCGTTGATGTTGATCTATACTATTTCAAGTATCTATAAATCAAAAATCAAGTGTTTTAAATACTTTTTGCCCATCCATCAAGCGACGCAAAATGGACGGCCGAAAGTAGTGAGTTGGTTAGATCTATGTCTTTAGACATACAAATTCTCGATCCGGCCATTTCATTATGATCTAAACATTTAAAAACCCCTATAAACTAATTTTGTTAGATTTCAAATGTTCTACACCGTTAAACTAACCAACTCACTATTTAGGCCGTCCATTTTTCCCCTACTTGATGGATGGGCAAAAAGTATTAAAACACTTGATTTTTAGTTTATAGATACTTGAAATAGTATAGATCAACTTCAACGGAGTGGATCTTGTATTCGAATGTTGGAGGGTTGAATTTGAGTGGGAAGGATCCGGGATCAAATCCTTTTGAAAGGATACAAGTCTATCTATATATATATATATATATATATATTGAGATCCATCAGGGTATCCGAACCCACAACGCGGACAACGAGTGTGACCCCCCGACTAAACCCACGGGTTCCGTAGCCCCCGCCCTGGGAGTTTCCCATCATGGAACAAGGTAAATTGCGAGCCGAAGCCCAGGGGCGAAATATGTCCACCAAGGGCCTTGAACCCAAGCCACTTGGGGAGCAAACCCAATGACTTGTCACTGGCCACCTTGGGGACGGTGCGCACACACACATAAGATTGGTTATTAGTGTTGGGTTATTAGGTTATTGAGTTGTTACCCATATACTCGCCTTGTCTTTTATATATAGCTCGTACCTTCTCTTATGAAAATTAATCAATTTCTTTGTAGAGTTTCTATTTCTCTACATGGTATAATAGCAATGTAAACCCTATTGTATAAGAGCAATGTAAACCCTAACCCTAAAATCCACTGTCTTCTTCTCAAATTCTCCTTATCCTCAAATATCACTCTCCCACCTCTCCATACATTGTCGCCCCCTAACAGTGCCCGCCCCCTCCTCCAAACCCCCAAATTCCCCAAAACAGTGCCCCCCCCAACAGTGCCATCCGCCTTCAAACCTCCAAAAAAGGTGCCCCCCTCTCTTGCCTTATCCAGAGGTCTCAAACAGGGCCATGACTGCTCAAAAATCAGATTTTACATATGTATTTGGATGTTCTACAAGACTTCTCTGGTGAGATCTAATATATTTTCTACTCAAAAATTAGATTTTTTTTTTAATCTGATCTGATTATTTCAGGCTGAGATATTGTTTCCTTGATGCACTTCTGACTGTCTATGCCTCTATCTGGTAACTAAGTTGCTTGTTCCTCTTACTTACTGGCTATTTCTTTCTACTACTGTCTGATTTCTGATGATCTATTTACTGAGTACTATGTCTGAGACTACAAGTTCCTTCTCCACTATGATCTCTCTGATGGTTGAGACTTCTATTCCCAAGATAATGTTGGGAACTACGGTAAAGTTGAATGGATTCAACTACTTGTTATGGGCGCAGGCATTCCGCATATTCATTGGTACTCAAAACAACCTCCTTCAAGATCCACTTGCTACTTCAGATCCTACTTATGTGACCTGACTTACTAGAAATTATTCTGTGATGACATGACTTCTCAACAGTATAGAGGAGAAGATCAGTGGTAGTGTTATGTTCTTGACTACCGTTAAGGAGATGTGGGATACACTAAAGGTGACGTATGACAATGAGAAGAACCCCTCAAGGATGTTTGAGATCTATAAGCGCATGTTTAAGCTCAAACAGGGAGACAGATCTGTGCTTGAGTTCTATGGCGAACTCAAAGACCTTATTGATGAGTTAAAGATGCATCAACCTGCTGTTATTGATGCAGCAATATTAAGGGGATATCGTCAGCATCTCGCGGTATCGAAATTCTCTCTGGCTTGAATCCTGCACTACGATCCCAGGTGCGGGGTCAGATACTGAGAAGAGATAGTATTCCCACATTGACTGCCACCTTCTTGAGAGTTATGCAGGTCTCTACTGGATCCGATGTTTCATCTGCACTATCCATAGAGCAGACTGCCATGATTTTCAGTCGTTGCAAAGGTCGTGGTCGTGGTCGTGGCCGCGATTTTAGAGGACGAGGACGTAAATTGATTGAAGGTGGACGTGGATTTTATGGAGGCAGACAGAGTGCCTCTGAGAAAGACCCCTGACAATGTAGGCATTGTGGACGTAGCAATCACATCTCCGAAAAGTGCTAGGAGAAATTTGAACGTCCTGAGTGGGCACAGCTATCTGATTCTGGTTCTCCTGCCCTATATGGTACTTCTCAAAGTTCTTCATCTGCTATTCCTAACTCCTCCATGGTTGCACTGTCGTCGGAGGAATATGATAGACTCTGACAGCTATAGTTCTCTCAGAACAATCTTTTAGCGACTCATGCATCTGCTTCAGGTACGCACGCCTACACTACCTCTCCTCAAAAGCCTGGATGTTAGACTCAGGAACCTCATCCCATATGACAGGTAGTAAACAAAAGTTTATTTCATTAAATTTGTCACGTGTCCACCCCTCCGTTAAAATTGCTGATGGTACATATTCTCCTGTATTAGGGAATGAGATAGTTTAAGCTACTCCATCTTTGACCTACTGATGTCCTATATGTTCCATGATTTTCTATTAGTCTCTTGTCTGTCAGCTAGTTTACTAAACATAATAACTGCAAAATAACTTTTTTCCTTTCTCATTGTGTGTTTCAGGACTTGTCGATTGGGAAAAAGGATTGGTTCGGGGCATGAGCGATGAGGCATATACTATTTGGACGATCGAGTGACCCCTAATCCAATTTTACTTTGGAATTGGCGCTTGGATCATTTTTCGATACAAAAACTTCGGTCTGTTATTCCTATTGAGTCCTCTATTTCTTCTTTAGGTTGTGAGTCTTGTGAGTTAGGTAAGCATCATCGTGCTACCTTTCAGAGTCGAATTAATAATTGTAGTAGTTCTGCATTCGAGTTGGTCCATTCTGATGTCTGCGGTCCTAATCGTGTACCCTTTATTAAGGGTTTTAGATATTTTCTGCTTTTTGTTGATGACTTCTCTTGTATGACGAGGTTGTATCTCCTAAAAGAGATGTCAAAAGTTTCCAGTGCTATTGAACTTTTCTTTAATGAAATAAAAAAAAATCAATTTTCTACTTCAATTCGTGTGCATCGTACTGACAATGTCTTGGAGTATGTTAAAAAAGATGCATCTATTTTTTGTTCAAAAAATGAGATTATTCATCAGACTCTTGTTCTCATACATCCCAACAAAATGGAGTTGTTGAATGCAAACACATTCTGGATGTCGCTAGAATCATAATGATTCATATGAGTGTCCTGAAATATTTATGGTCTGATGCTGTGTTAAGTGCTTGTCATCTGATTAATAGACTGCCATCTTCTGTTTTCAATAAAAAATCTTCTTTTTCTTGTTTATTTCCTAACAAAACACCTTTCTCCATGACTCCGTGTTTTCGGCTGCACTTATTTTGTTCAGGACTTGTCGCTTAGGCTAGACAAGTTATCTCTTAGATCTATAAAATGTGTCTTTATTGGGTATTTTAGAGCACAAAAAGAATATCGGTGCTATAATCTCTCCACCACAAAGTATTTGGTGTCTGTTAATGTTACGTTCTTTGAATATGTTTCATATTTCTCTCAACAGGTTCTTATCACTATATCTGAGACTATTTCCTCTGTCATTGACTGTGCCATTGCCTACACCTGCTTCTACTATTTTTCGCCAGTACCGCCAGTAGAAACTCAGGATTCCCCTGCAACCAAGCCAATTCGGGATTTCAGATACGTCTACACTAATCGCCCAAAGGTTCCTGCCTCCGAACCAGTTCCGGCTATCCTCTCTCCAGTAGACGGTCCTCCTCCTCCATCAGCATCTCCCTCTGATCTTGATATTCCCATTGCCCTTCAAAAAGATAAACTGTCTTGCACTGATCATCCTATTTCGAATTTCATTTCTTATGATCACTTTAACCTCACTTTTCGTCAGTTTACCCTATCCTTGTCTTCTGACTCTATACTCAGGTCTTATACAGAGGCTTTATTGGTACCTACCTGAAAGCAGGCGATGGATGAGGAGATGGAAACTCTTGCTTCTTCAGAAACTTGGGAGTTGGTTTCAGCACTAACAGATACTGTTGTTGTTGGCTGCCGCTGGGTCTTTACTTTAAAGTACTGTCCAGATGAATCTGTGGATAGATATAAGGCCAGGCTCGTGGTCAAAGGTTATACTCAGACATATGTCATCGACTATTTTGAGACATTCTCGCAGTGCCTGGATGAATTCTATCAGGATTTTATTCTCCATTGCTGTTAACCTGTCATGGCCATTGTTCCAACTGGATGTTAAGAATGTTTTTTTTATATGGAGATCTTCAGGAGGAAGTTTGTATGGAGCAACCCTCAGACTATGTTGCTCAGGTGAAACAAAAGTCTGTCGTCTCAAGAAGGCCATATATGGACCCAAGCAGAGTCCAAGGGCGTGGTTTGAGAAGTTCAGTCTTACCATTTCTGTTATTGGATTTCACCAGTGTCATCCAAATCACTCTGTCTTTGTTCAACGCATAAAGTCTGGCATCGTAGTTCTGAATGTTTATGTTGATATTTTGCTGACTGGTAGTGATTCAGTTGGGCTATTGGAGACTAAGCAGTATCTTAAGTGTTATTTTGTAACCAAGGACATGAGATGTCCAAAATACTTTCTGGAAATTAAAGTTGCACATTAAAAAACACAATATACCTCTTTCCCAGCGAAAGTATGCTCTAGATCTTCTTGAGGAAGCAGGTTTTTTGAGAGGCAAGCTTACTACCACTCCAATGGAAGTCGTAGAGAAACAGAAAACCCTAAAAGGTATTGATTGATAATGAAGGAGAGAATACATATATATAATAAGAGTGATGGGTATGGGTTTATTGGGTAGAAGCACAATAGCTCAATAACCAATAGCCTAATAACACTCCCCCTCAAGCTGAAGCATAAATGTCAACTATGCTCAGCCTGCTACATAAGACAGAAAACACCTTTGGAGAAGCTGCTATGGTAAGTAGATCTGCCAACTGTTTTGAAGATGGAGTAAACGGGAGAGAAACCATCTTTTTGATCCATGCATCTCTGACCTGATGACAGTCAACTTCTATATGCTTAGCCCTCTCATGGATGTCCTGATTTTGTGTGATATAGATAGCAAACTTATTATCACAAAACATAGACATAGGGCCAAGATGCCGAAAACCAAACAAATAACAGATTCTTCAGCCACATCATTTCACAAGTAGTATGTGTCATGGCTATATACTCGGCCTCTGCACTAGATCTAGAGACATCTTGTTTCTTACTCCTCCATGTCACCAGATTTCCTCCAACGAATGTGCAATAGCCATAGTAGACTTCCTATCTCCTTATCACCAACATATCATGAGTCAGAATAGCTAAAAATACGAACATGTCCATGTTTCTTATACAACAAACATTTTCTAGGAGAGTTTTTGATATAGGAAAGAATTCTCAAAGCAGTTGTCCAGTGAACCTCTCTAGGCTGATGCATAAACCTACTCAAATCAGGCCTAGTAACTGTCAAGTAGATCAACTTCCCAATCAATCGCCTATATTGTCCAGGGTCATCAAGTAGATAACTATCACACCATAAATCCACATTTGCTTCCATTAGAGTGCTAGTAGGTTTGCATCCCCAACATGCCAGTTTTCTCAAAGAAATCAAGTGTATACTTCCTTTGAGATCGAAGTAAACCATGCTTTTGATAAGCAACTTCAATCCCAAGGAAATATCTTGGTTTTCCCATATCTTTCGTCACAAAATGTCATTTGAGATACTCCTTTGTTTCTTCTAAAATCACAGAGTCACTCCCAGTTAGCAAAATGTCATCAACATACACAGCAAGTATCACTGAGCGACTTAGTACGACAAACAAACACTGAGTGATCTGAATGACGAGCAATACAATAGCAGAGATAACCATGCTGAACTTCTCAAACCATGCCCTTGGAATCTGTTTGAGTCCATAAATCGCCTTCCTAAGTCTACAGACAGTATTCTCCCCCTGAGCAATATACCTTGGAGGTTGCTCCATATAAACTTGCTCCTTCAATTCCCCATAGAGAAAGGCATTCTTGACATCTAGTTGAAATAAAGGCCACTCCATATTAACAGCAACAGAAAACAAAATTCGAATGGAGTTCAGCCGAGCAACTGGTGAAAAAGTCTCAAAGTAGTCCACGTCATAGGTCTGAGTATATTCTTTGGCAACAAGCCTGGCCTTATACCTATCCACTGGGCGATACTTCAAGGTATAGACCCATCGACAACCCACAACATCTTTGGATGCAGAGACCAACTCTAAAGTTCCTCGAGAAATAAGAACATCCATCTCCTCATCCATAACCTGCTTCCAGGCAGGTAACAATATAGCCTCCTCATACGACCTGGGTAAAGATATAAAGGACAAAAAGACAGGGCAAACTGACGAAAAGAGAGAGTAAGACGATCATATGAAACAAAATGAGAGATAGGATGATCAATATAAGATCGTTTACCTTTGCGGAGGGCGATAGGAACATCAAAATCAGATGAAAGTACTGACGGCTAAAGAGGTGGACCTTTCATTAGAGAGAAGGTGGCCGAAACCGGTTCAAAGGCAGGAACTTTTTGCCAATGAGTGTAGACATTCTGAAGTCTTTTTTTCCAAGGTGGTTTTGGTACAGGTGGCGTTGTAGTGTCATTTAATGACACTGGCGAAAAGACATCATGGACAGCAACAGGTGTAGGCAAAAGAACAGACGGTGAAAGAGAAATAGACTCTGATGCAGTAACTGGATCTTGTGGAGAAAAGTAGGAAACTGATTCAAAAAATGTGATATCAGCTGACACAAAATACTTTCTGGTTGATAGACTATAGCATCGGTATCCTTTTTGAGTTCGAAAATACCCAACAAAGACACATTTTATAGACATAGGAGACAGTTTATCCAAACTTAGAGACAAATCCTGAACAAAACATGTACAACAAAAAACACGCGGAGGAACTGAGAACATACTTTTGTCAGGATATAGACATGAAAAATAAATTTTACCATGAAGAACTAAGGAGGGCATTCTATTAATCAAATGACAGGCACTTAACACTGCATGAGCCCACAAATACTTTAGAACATGCATATAAATCATCATGGTTCGAACAACATCTAGGATGTGTCTGTGTTTGCGTTTCGCAACACCATTCTGTAAGGACGTATGAGAGCAGGAGGTTGATGAATAATTCTATTCTTAGAACAAAAAAGAGACATCATTTTTCATATATGAGGGCATTGTCAGTACGAAGCACACGGATAGAGGTAGAAAATTGAGTTTTTATTTCATTATGAAAAAGTTCGATGACACAAGAAACTTCAGACCTCTCTTTTAGCAAATATAGCCAAGTCATACGAGAGAAATCATCAAGAATGAGAAAATATCTAAAACTTTTGGATGAAAGCACATAATTAGGACCTCAGATATCAGAATGAACTAACTCAAATGCAGCACTACTACGATTATTGACTTGACTCGGAAAAGAGACACGATGATGCTTGCCCATCTCATAAGACGCACAACCAAGTGTAAAGAAAAAAGACTCAACAGAAATTACCGACCGAAACTTCTGCAATAAGAGATGACCCAAACGCCAGTGCCAGAGTAGAATAGGATCAGACTGACCTGTAACTAAGGGACACTCTATCATCCAAATAGTATATGCCTCCTCTCTCATGACCTGAACCAATCCTCCTCCTAGTTGTCAGGTCATGCAAGACACGGTAAGAAGGGAAAAAGATTACACTGCAGTTATATTGTTCGATAAACTGGCTGATAGATAACAAGCTTACAAAAAATTTTGGAACATATAATACATTTTTAAGGTTCAAGGATGGAGTAGCCTGAACTACCCAATCACCAAGGACAAGAGATCGTGTACCATCAGCAATGTTAACAGAAGAAAATTAAGTGAAAAGATGTAAAGAGGTAAATTTGTCCTTAATACATGTCGTGTGAGATGAGGCTCCTGAATCTAATATTCAAGGTCTGTGAGGAGAGGCAATATAAGCATTTATACCTGAAGATGATGGATGAGTTGATGAATGACATGTCTGATAGAACTCGAGCTGACGTAATCTGTCATACTCGTCCTGTGATATCTGAATAGTAGAAGCGCCATAAGTGTAGCACCCCGTTCCCGGGATACGTACCCAGATACGTGTCCTGATTTTTTGAACCGTATTATTTTAATTTTCTTCCAGTATTTGTTTTTAAGTTGTGATTTCTCATGTTTTTGGTATCGGATCTGGATTCTCAGTCTTAGAGTCAGCCCTGACCCAAATTGAGAACTCGATACCGGCATACTGCCCGATTTGACCTTTCCGATAGTCCGATTTGACCGATTTCAGTTTCAAACACTGTTTTCTAATATTTTAGATTTTACATGATTTTTTGAAATTTTTCAGAATTATTTTGCAAAATCTCCAAAACCGGTGTCGGTCGGTATCGCTGACCGATTCCCAGATTTTTTAGTTTCAAACGGGATTGAATTTTTAAAAACGGATTTCACGTTACTTCTTAGAATTTCATATTCTATCTAAATACATTTTTTGAGATTTTTTTAAATTTATCAAAATTTGACCGATTCTGGTGTCGGCCGGTACCGGTGGAATATTTCAGGATTTTTAATTTGAAAACTAGATCGAATTTCTTGAATCCGATTTCACCAGGCATCTTAATAATATTTGCTATATTTGAGAATTTTTCGGAACGTTTCTAAAACAGTCAAATTTTGCCTAATTAAAATAATAATATTATTTACCGTTCTTTTCTTTTCTTACTTTTTCCTTCTCCACTCCCCTATTTTATACTTTCAGAATATTCTATTAATTTAATTATTTAATAATATATTTATTTACTTATTATTTTCTATTTATTTTCTTTTCCTTTATTTTTTTCCATTTTTCTTTCTTTTTCTTTCTTTTCTTTTCTTCCCCATACCTTCCCCATGCTCCCTTTTCCTGCAACCGTCGCCTGCAGCAACAGGGCATGATGGGTTGCTGCTGCAGCCCATCTCCCCCCATCCCCTTCTATCATTTCCTTTCCTCCTCTCCATTAAAAACCCTTCCTCCTTCCTTACCATTTTCATTTTCATTTTCAACTCCAACTCCTTCAACCAAAACCCACTTCCCACTTCGCCGCCGCTGCCTCCACCATCGCCGCCGCCCTCTTAGCCGCCGGCCACCACCTCCCTCACTCCCCTTCTCCACTCCTCCACCTCCTTTTCATTCAACCACCACTCCTCCACCTTCAATTTCAACAAAACCCATCTCTTCATCACCCTATTCTTCTTCAAAATTCTCTATCAATACTCCACCTCCTTCACTTCCACCACCTCTAACCAACACCATCAACCATCACCCACCACCTCCTTCAGCAACAAACACCACCCAACAACAACACAAACTCCACCACCCCCTCCTCCCCGGGGGGCCTAGCCGCGCCTCCCCTCCCCGTCGGCGCCGCCCAGGCCGCCGCCGGCCATCTCCCTTCTCCTTTTTTTCTTTCTTTCTTCTTTCTTTCTTCCTTTCTTTCTTTTCTTCTTTCTTTTCCTTCTTTCCAAATATACCCCCTTTTCTTACTTTTCCTAAATACCCATCCCCTCATTCCCTAATTACTACTCCAAAATTTCAAATATACCCCTCCCTTTTATTTCTTATTTTCCCTCTTTTAAAAATACCCTCCCCTCTCTCTCCCCTTCCTACAACTCTCTCTCTCCTCTCTCATCTCCTCTCTAATATTTTATATATATATATATATATATATATATATATTATATATTTATATATTTATATATATATGGATTAATAGCTTGCTCGCTCGTGTTCTTAGGCTTCCCAGATTTTACTCGGTATTTCGTTCCGGTATTAGGCGAGTACACTTCTTTGATATTTCATGCTTTATTACCATCATTTCATGTCTAACAATTATTATCTTACTTTTAATATATGATGTCTCTTTATGCAAGTTGGTATATGTTATATGAGTGATTTCTAAAAATTATCATGTTTTATAAATAGCTGCCGGCCGTTATTATACTTTGTCGAACCGGTATTATACCTGGTATGCCTAGATCTGCTCCCGCTTCACTCGGCTTCGCATGACTAATTAAAAGATAAATTTATTATTGTTATAAATATGGTTGTGAAGAGTTTGAAAATGTTTATACCATTCCCCTGTACCTTGTTATGTGACCGGTTGATACCTGATATTTGATGTTGTGACTCTCACCGACATATTAGTTACCTGACCCTGACATGTATACACCTGATCCTTGCCTTGTTATACTTAACTCATTATACCTGACACCGGTACTTGTCATGCTATACTTGACACATGATATCTGACACCGGTACTTGTCATGCTATACTTAACACTTGATATCTGACACCGGTGCTTGCCATGCTATACTTGACACTTGATATCCGATACCGGTACTTGCCATGCTATACTTGACACCTGATACCTGACACCTGATATAATAACACTTGACTGTTGACATGCTATCATTCACTTGACATGCTATCACCCGATACAAGTACATTTGACCTGATATTGTGACACTTGACTGGTTACTGTTATACCTGGCACGCGTATTATATTGCATATTCATCACTTTTTTGGGAAATTGGCATGATTATTATACTGTTACCAAACATTTGGTACTCCTGAACTCATGTACTCCTGAACTCCTGAACCCCTGTAATACGGAAACTCCTGATATTATACTCTTGTTGATCCCCGTAATTGGGTAATCATGAATATTGGATTACTGTATACACTTGTGGACATTATCTTTGGACAATATATATATATATATATATATATATATATATAATAAAGTACTCAACTTACACTTGGGTGGGGGAAACTGATGGAAACCGGTATGATATCATATTTATAATGGTGATATTTCTGAAGTGTCGTGTGGGGCGCGTAATGATAAGTCCCCGGAAGCAGTAGTATGTACTCCTGAGCCTAGTCCTGCGCAGAGACGGGACCCACTATAAATATGAGCCATCAGATTTATCAGTTTCTAAACAATAACTCGTCTTATTCATAAGTGAATGTATGTGTGTCGGTAGCACATACAAAAGCATATGGATCAGATGAATAACATAAAACAACCAAACAGTAATAATATTAGGAACGTGCGATATTTGGTCTCTCCTTTGTTCGGGTCTTGGTACTCACATATCAGACCCGGGTAAGTTCTACAGAGTGCGAACTCTAGTATGAATTATCAGTGATGTGAGGCGCTGGTAGGGAGGCGATTGAAATATCAAACGGTACTGATTATTATTATTGGATAAATTAAAATGCAACACATTTATATTCTAGTTATAGTGTTATGCCCTGAGTTGACACCTTGCTTTATGACATATGATGATTACTGCAGACACACTATAGTTCTGTTACTCTTAAGGCAACTCAAGTTGTATAAACTCAGACGATGACGACATGAGATATGTGGTATATAGATGAGGGTTTTCTTGTTTGGATTATCCCCTTGACGTATCAGTCTCGTGAATCCATAATCTGAGCTTGTACAACTAGTTGTGTTCATACTTATATTTATCGCATGTTTATATGTACCTATGCTCTTCATACTGCCTTCTATGCATGTTTTCAATTTCAGATTCATCGATATACATGATTTACTGTCGTTTCTTTAATTTCCCTTATGTTACTTATTATTGCTTGTACCTGCTTGTATGTACCACATCACGTGATCATGTACACATGTGCCTGTTATGCACGTCATTTGGCTATATTATATGTACTCCCTGGGGTTGCTAACAACCCTGGATCCTCATGTCCAGATCCTAGAGCCTGGACAATGGCCTCGTTGTAGCTGATCAGAGTGCGCAGCGGATCCTTCCATGACGATCGGAGTGCAGCAGAAGCTTGGATCATCGCCACAGCTCTTCCTCCCAGTTCCTCCCCTGTTTGTTTCTCGAGACCCCTCTTGCTGCTCGTGAGCACCTCTCAGCTTTTGTATATCTCTTCATATATTGTATTCTTTTATATTTTCTGGTGATATAATATTCCTGTAATATTGTATCACTCTCTGTGATAACCATGTACTTGTACTTTTCTGTTGGAATGTATATTACCACTGTGCTTCCGCACTCTGATTCTTGCCTGTACTGATGCTTAGCGTATATACGTGAGGGTATTTCCGACCTGCGTATATACGTCGCAGTGACGTTTTCGTACCCGCGGGATCGGGGCGTCACAATAAGGTACAGAGGCAGTATCTAAGAGAACTTGAGCAGTATCTTCAGAGAGCCAAGATGGAGAAACAAGAGAAGATGAAGTACTTGAGACAACCGACATAGCAGACAGTTATAAAATCACCAGAAAGATAGCCAGTAGTAGCAGTAAACAGCCAGTAATGAAGAGAAACAAGTAACTTAGTTACCAGATAATAGCGTAGACAGTCTTAAATAGCCAGATCATATGTAAAAATATGATTTTTGAATAGTAAACAAAGCAGATCTCATCAGAGAACTCTCGTAGAGCATTAAAGAAGCCAAATCCAATGTAAAAATCTGATTTAGTAAATAGATCAGATCTCACTAAATAGGGCTTGTAGAGCATCAAAATAGCCAGATGGGGTGTAAAATCTGATTTTTAAGCAGTAAACAGAGCAGATCTCACCAAAACAAGCCTTGTAGATTATCAAGAAGACCAGATCAGAAGTAAAAATCTGATTTTTAAAGAAGGTGTGATACTCCTTAGAGATGTTGGAGGTGGGGCGGCACTCCTTGGTGACTTGGAGGATGGGCGGCACTCCTTGGACATGTTGGACGATGTTACGGCACTATTGGAGGTGGCGCGGCAATCCTTGAGACTTGGAGGATGGGCGGCACTCCTTGGAGATTTTGCGGCACTCCTTGGATGTTGCGGCACTTTTTGGAGGTGGGGCGGCAATCCTTGGAGTCTTGGAGAAGGTGTTAGGAGAGAAGAGGAAAGAATTTTAGGGTTAGGGTTTCCCTTACTCTGATACCATGTTGAGAAATAGAAAATCCTAAAAAAGAATTAATTGATAATGAAAGAGATACAATACATATATATATAATAAGAGTGATGGGTATGGGTCTACTGAGTAGAAACCCAATAGCTCAATAACCAATAGCCCAATAACTATTCTAACAGAAGTCAATATGAATTTATGGTTTGATGACAGTCATGCACTTGATGATCCAGGAAGAAAAAGATTGATTGAAAATTTGATATATCTCACGGTTACTAGACCAGAGATAACCTTTGTTGTAGTGGTACTGAGTAGATTCATGCATCAGCCCAGAGAGACTCATTGGTTAATTGCGATAAGGGTTCTGACTTACATCAAGAGTTGTCCAGGAAAAGGGTTGGTGTACAGGAAACATGGGCATGTACGCATTTCTGGATATTCGAATTTAGGTTATACTGGTGACCGAGGAGATAGGAAGTCTACTACTGGGTATTTGCACCTTTGTTGGAAGAAATCTGGTGACTTAGAGGAGCAAAAAGCAGGATGTTGAAATGAGCCCCAGTTGACATGCAGCCATTTGTGGTGTCACCAAGGGCATGAACATGGAAACCATGGAGTTCGAACTTGAGACCAGAGGGAGTTCTTGTTACTCTAGTTGCGTCATCTCCCTTCTGGGCGAAGAACACATGGCCTTTCACATCCTCACTACCACTGAGCACAACATCCTTCACCATTTTGGATGTGATCTCAGGTGACCCCTTTAGACAGAGAAAGAGGGTTTTAGAGAAAGAGATAGTGTTTGAGAGAGAGAGAGAGAGGATTTTAAAGACAGGATGTTGTGTCTTACTCGAGTGCAGAAGCTGAGTATAGAGTTATGGCTTACACGACATGCGAGATAGTGTGGTTAAAAAAAATCTACTAATGAAGCTTGATTTCAGACAGTCTGGGCTCATGACTATGCCTTATGATAATCAGTCTGCTATTTACATTGCCCAGAATCCTATATTCCATGAAAGAACTAAACACATTGAGATTGACTGTCATTTTATAAGAGATGTTGGACAAAGAAGGTGGTTACATTCCAGTTCACACCGTCTTCAAAGCAGTTGACTGATCTCCTTACCAAAGTTGTCTCACCTCAAGTGTTTTCAAATCTATGTAACAAGCTAGGCATGTTAGATCTCTATGCTCCAGCTTGAGGGGGAGTGTTAAGATTGGTTATTAGTGCTGATGTATTGGGCTATTGGGTTGTACCCATATACCCACCTTATCTTCTATATATACTTTATACCTTCTCTTATGAAAATTAATTAATTCCTTTCTAGGGTTTTTATTTCTCTACATATATATATATATATATATATATATATATGGTAACCAATTCGAAAAAGGACTTTTTGAAAAAGCACCTGTAAAATGCACATGCACCAAGTGCATGTGAATTTGAAATTCATTTTTACTTGAGATTTTTTTCTCGCAATCAAATTTTGTTATCAATCTCATTATCATCAACAAAAATTATCTAAGTGCGAGTTCATCAAATTTCATAAAAAAATCTAGTAGAAAACATAGTTGTTATAAAAAAAGAAATTATACTTAAAGATAAAAAGAAGTAATTTCAAAAGAAAAATATGTGAAAGTGTAAACTTGTATTTCTCTTTGAAACTTTTCTTCATACTCTAAAAATAATTAAATGCACCTCTTATAATTTGAAACAATTTAGTAAGCTCCCTAGAATTTTTGCTATCAAATTCTTAATCATCAAAGAAAATTATCTAATTGAGAAATTATCCATTAAAAAAGTTTCGTTAGAAATCATAGTTATTATCAAATAACTACATCTAAAAAGGAAAAAGAGTAAAAAAGAAAAATATATATATATAACAAAAATTATAATCTTACTTTTCTTTTATATCTTTTCTTCTTCTGCTTGCATATTGGCATTTATTTTCTTTTCTAATTTCAATTTTTCATTTCTTCTTTGGATGAGAAGAGAAACGTCTTGGAGGGATTGTATAGAGGAGAAAATCATATGAGAATTTGAAATCTAATAGGTTTCACAATCGAAATCATGATTAGAGAAGAAAATTGAAGAAATGAAACTTTCCTTTATTTTGTTTTGATTAATTGTAAAAAATTAAAATTTTAGAGTAGCATTTAGGAGAAAATACTGAGACGATAAAAGAAGCCAGAGTTCTTTACGAGTCGGTGTTTTTTCTAAGAGTCGGTATTTTTCTGCTTTTATCTTTATCTTTTTTTATCGTATGATATACAAAAAAGTTAGGGGTTGTTTTTTTTATCTTGCATGAGAGTCACTTAATTTTATTTTTAATTTCTAATTGCATTAGAGTACTTTTTGATTGAGATTTTTCTTTTCTCAACATGATTTGATTTGATTTGGAGTCCCATTTAGTTGGGAATCTTTTTATCAATAAATGATAAACGATTAGTTTTATTTTTAATTTCTCATTGCATGAGAGTGCTTTTTAATTGGGATTCTTTTTTCTCATGGTTTGATATAGAAATAGTGGCGAAAGCAGGATGTCTTTCTCGTGTGGGCGTAAATGTAATAAAAATTTTAATATAGGCATAAATGTAATAAAAAGAGAAAAAAATAATGTTGTACCCACTAAGATTTGAACTTGTGAAATCCAATAACTTAGATTTATAAGTCACTATTTGAGCTAGAGCTTAAAAGTGTCATTATGTTAGTAAAATAATCTAAAAAAGAGATTACACACCAAAAAGTTAAAAACTATAAATATCATTCTATTGTTTTTTAAAATCCAGTGTCCGCGTCCGCCCACACTAGGGTGTATGTGGGTCCGCCTTGTATAGAAATCCTTTTTAATTGAGATTTTCCAATTGCAATTTAAAATTTAGAAATCATGAGTCGACTCAATAAACCAATCCTATTATGATTTGGAATTCTTTTTTACTTGAAATTCCCTTTTTCTTATCAAAGGTGAGGATTCATTTTGATAATTTAACGGTCTAAAACGGCTCTCAACGGAAACATTATTTGTGTTGTTATAGGTAGTATAGTAAATCAAAAATGTGATTTGGAGAAGCCAGAAAATCTAGCTTCTCCCAATCGTAGAAGCATAAGCCCCCCATAATGATTTCCTATTTTCTCTACTATTTTTTCTCTAGCAAGATCTCTCATGCAATCTAGCCTCAAACTGAAATGTTTAATTATTCTCCTTAATTTTCCTATAAATCTTATCTAAACTTTCTCTGCCTAACTTAATAGTTCACTACTTATCCAAATTATTCCTAAAAAATTATTTCATTTTATAGATAAGATAAGCACTTAAAATTTTAATACAAAAAATCATAAATCTTGAAACAATCCTTTTCTAAAAGGTGCTTTTGGACAAGTCCTTTTCTGAAAGAACTTATCTCTAAGCACAAGCACCGTCAAACCACGTAAAATTTCTTATCCTACGTAAAGTATCGTTGTCGGGCGTTATTTAACTTCTCGCTGAAATAGCAACGGGATGGTTCTCTTGACTCAACACACCACCTATCACCAGTCTTGATGCATCACATGTTACTTCAAACACCTTTGAAAAATCTAAAAGACACATAACAGGGGCTTCTGTCATCAACCTTTTCACTTTCTTGAAAGCCTTGGTGGCAGTAGTAGTCCATTGAAATCCTTCACTTTTCAAATAGTCGGTTATTAGTGTCATAATAGCAATAATTTCTTTATGAACCAACAGTAGAAAGTGGCTAACTAGTGAAAACTCCTGACTTCCCTAATCATTCAAGGTTGTGGCCACTCGGTGATTGCTCTCACCTTCTCAGGATTCACAGAAACTCTCTTGAATGAAATCACAAATTCTAAGAAGATAACCTTGTTTGTACAAAAAGCACACTTCTTTAGAATTGCATAGGACTTCTCAGCTTGGAGTGTGCGAAGAACTTATCTCAGTAGTCCATATGTTGCTCCTGAGTTTGGCTGTAAATCAATATATCATCAAAGTATAACACTACGAATTTATCGATAAATGGCCGAAACAATTGAGTCATCACTCTTATGAAGGTGCTAGGAGCATTGGACAATCCAAAAGGAATAACCAACCATTCATAAAGCTCGTCTTTGGTCTTAAAGGCAGTTTTTCATTCATCCCCTAGACGAATTCTAATTTGGTGGTACCCAATCTTAAGATCTATCTTGAAAAAGATTGTGACACCTGACATCAAATCCAGCATATCATCAAGACGGGGAATGGAAAAATGATACTTGACAGTGATTTTGTTAATTGCGCGGCTATCAACACACATACGCCATGTGCCATCCTTTTTGGCGCCAAAAATGCGAGAACCGCACATGGAATCAAACTTTCTTTGATGAATCTTTTGTCAAGTAATTCTTCTACCTGTCGTTGTAACTCTACGTGTTTAGCAAGATTCATCTTGTAATGGAACAGGTTGGCAAAGTTGCTCCTGAGACTAAATCAATGACATGTTGAATGTCTCGTGTCGGGGGTAACGCACCTGGCAGATCTTCTTGGAGAACTTCGAAAAATTCTTCCAGTATTGATTTAATGTGTCCTAAAATCTGCACCTCAATTTCTGACTCAGCTTCTCGAGCCACAAGTGCATAGCAAGTTGAACCTTCATTCAAGCTCCTTTCATTTGGTCGTGGCTAATCAAGTTCAAAAACATCTTACCTATGCCCTTATGACCCTTCTATTCAAGAGCTAGTGTACCCACTTTTTTTCCCTTTATCAACCTTTTTTCGGGAGTTGGTGGTTTAGGTTGATTCAGCATTAGCTTCACCTTCTTGTCGTTATGGACAAACGAGCAGTGATTGGTAAGTTCATATATGGTCACATCTAAGTCGAACAACCATGGTCGTCCCAAAATGATATGACCAACATCCATATAGAGTATATCACACCACACGTTATCTATGTACGTGACAAACTAAATGAGAATTTGACATCTCTCTTGAACTTCTATGGATGTAATGTCGATCCATGAAACCTTGTAGGGATTTGGATGATTCACCGATTTCATCCCTAAGGTGGTGATTAATTTTGACACAATGACATTGATGCAACTGCCACTATTTACTATCATCCTGCAGCTCTTGTTTCTAATTTTTGTGCCTGTTTGTAATATAGTAGTTCTCTAATCATTGATTTGTTCGGATTGCGCTAAGGTGCACCTGACTACTCTTAATTGGGCTCCGTCTACACTAGGAGTTAGGTTTGTCACTCCTACAGCTATAATGCAGCCATTGAATTCACACTCTTCGACAGAGGCATCTGAGTCATCATCCTGTTGGTGCACGTCCACATCTAAATCATCCTCTTCCTCTACATCTTCAATGTGAACTTCTACTAAGAGGGCCTTGGTTTGACTCGGACACTAGCTGGCAAGGTGCCCATGCCCTTGACATCTATAGCACTGGGTTCACGGGTTAACCTTTGCTGATTCACTAGTTGTTCTTCTCTCAGGGGTTGTCAGTTTCGCACTAGAAGAAACTGATGGCTTGATGCTAGAAGAACTAGAAGCAGGTTTGCTCGGGGCAGGAAAGGATCCGCTAAAACTAGGCTTGGTCGCATTTGCGACCTTAGAGTCGTCCCTCGAATCAGTTCGGTGGAAGTAAGATCATGTAGACTTATCTAAATCGGGGACTAGTTGATACGCCTGTTGTAGAGTCGTGATGCCTCGAGCAATGAGCTCTCGGCGGTAATCATCTCTAAAACCTGACCTAAATCTAGATAGGGTCTGTTCGAGAGACTCAAACTTAATTGTACCACACCAATTCAAATATCCATCAAACTTAACGATGTAATCAGTGGTCGATTTGTTTCCTTAAGTTCAACCTATTCCACTTGTCCAGTAATTGCTTACTGAAAGATGGTGGAACGTAATTCAACCTAAGCTTCTCTTCCATACCCTCCCAAGTCTTTACCGAATCTTCTAATCTATATATCCTCATCCTCTCAAGGTTTTTCCAATATTGTCCGGCTTGTCCCGTTAGCTTCATCATGGCAAATCAACTTTTCCTAAACTCGGACATGTAATGCCAACGAGAGTAGTGGTTCATAGCTAACTGCCAGTTTATATAAACATGAAGGTCTAAGCGTCCGTCAAAAGAAGGAGCATCGACTTTTATGCTTTTGATATATTGGACATCAGTGTCAGTTATATTGTAGGGTTAAGCTCGCTCACGCCTGGGTGACCTACTGTTATTTCGAGAATCGTCCTCTTTCGTGACTCTCCTTCGATCGGTCTCTAGCCTTTCAAGTCGTATGGCTAAAGTTCTACAATTGACATCAGCCTGATCTCTAAACTCTTGAAGCCGTTGGTCCATCCGGTCCATCTTAACAATGAATGTGTTAAGTGTATCCTGAATGTTAGGCTCCATTGGTGCAGAAGTTTCTCCTATAGAAAAAGTTCTATCATTTCTAATAGGCATGCAAGTTCCTAACTAATCCTAAATGCAAACTACCCTAAGGTGAAATGTATGCTATGCAAGAAGAATCAGAGATAAGATAAATGGCAAATAATACTAATTTTCAGCTTAGTTTATCAACACATGATTAAAAAATGTAATATTGTGATAGTGATTTAACTACACGTACTCACACAATAAATTCTCGAATCAATCCAAGAGATCACTAATTCAAGCTAATTTAGTTACACACAATATATCAAGTTAGGTTGCCACACAAGGTTAAAGTCACAAAACTCGCTATTTAGTGGGCAGCAGTCAATAGGTTCTACCTTACGACAGATTAAAAGAGCTACCTATCTCAATTAAATGGCAGAAATAACTGAACAGTATTTTCAACGATTACCTAGGAGGCGACCAAAGCTCGAACCTGTATGTGAAAGCTGTAAATGCGTAGTACTGGTTGTCACGAATCTTCTGCTTCGAGAACGGCTCAATTTGAACTTGAAATGATCTCAGAATGGCTTTCTGGAAGATCTAAACTGCGCCTGAATTAAGCTCAACTCACTAAGTTAGGCTGACTCAGGCGAGTGAACTCGCTGAGTTGAGTCGACTCGGTGGTGTCAACTGTGGCGGGTCAGATTTGTGAAGTGGATTCGACCCGTAATAACCCGTTATGTCTAAACGGGTTATAGAGCGGGTTTGAGAGCTCGAAACCCACAACCCATTTAACAACCCTTATCTCCCCGATCTCCTGCTAGGTCTCAGGGCCTTTCCTCTGAGCCGCGGCGCTTCGGCGAGCAGCAGTGGGGAAGACGACCTCGATGCAGTGGAGATCTTGACAGAGATGGTAGTAATGATGATGGTGGTGGTAGTGATGGGTGTATCTTGCGGATCTGGCGGTGGATGTTATCGGTGACGAAGGGAGAGAGGAAAAGTGGTTGGATCTACGCAGTCGACGACGAAAAGTGGCCGAATCAGGCTCGATCAGCGTCAATGAAGGTGATCAACCAACGAGATGGCTTCGATGAAGGCAGTGACGTAATGGGATGGGTTCTGAAGGGGATGATGATTAACGGTGGTGATGATAATGTTGATGTGAAGATGATGTGGGAGGTGGTGTGGAGAAATCTAGAGGGGGGTGGGTTTCGATTAAGATGAGGAGGATGGGTTGTAATCGGTGGGCATGGTGTGGTGATGACAACGACGATGATAGGGCTTGATGGTGGTGGTGAACGGCAGCATTCGGTGGCGGAGATGATGAAGGTGAGGATAGGAGTGGTGGTGGTGGAAAATCCTACGGTTAGGGTTTTCAAGTTGGGAGGAGAGGGAGGAAGAAGATGAACAGGGGGGAATTTTTAGGTGATTTTCTTTATTTTCTTTTTTTTATCTAGGGATCTAGATCTGAGGTTTTAGAGAAGGGGCTAGGGTTTGAATGAGAGAAAAAAAAATTAGAAGAGGATTGAGACTAAAGCTCTGATACTAAATTGATGTAAAACTTGGATCGCAATCACCTTCAAATTGAGAACTTAGAGTTTAAAATTTGGATATAAAAAACTAAATAGAATTTTGGTTTTTCACCCCTTGCACAGGCTTCACACTCAAAACTCAAGAGCAAAGTAAACTGAAGAATTTAACTGAAAATTTGTGAAAATTTTAATCATTTAATAATAATTTCAAAGAGAAGTCTATGGGTCTTTTTATAGGCTTTACAAAAAAGTATTTCTAGGAAATAACCTATGTAGTATTAAACGCCCACATAAAAGAAACACCTACTAAAGCAACTATATAAAATAAAACAAAGTTAAAACCAAAAAACTGCAGCACGCTACTTTCTGGATCTGGAATAGACTCGATCGAACCGTTCTCTAAGCGGTGTCTCTAAGCGATGTCATGTCCTCATCAAAAACCAAATTATCAATGCCATTCAAGATGATCTAAATCGTTTAGAGTGCCTAAAAAAAAAAAAAAAAAACATTTTTTTAACCTACATGTCAAGTGGGCAGATAATGGATGGCTTAAATAGCAAATTGCTTAGTTTAAAGTTCAAAATGTTTGAGCCTAACAAGGTTGGTGTATATCAAATTTTAAGTGTTCAAATCATAATCAAATGGTTGAATCAAGAATTTGTATGTCCAAAATCATAGACCTAAGTAACATGTTACTTTTGCCCGTATTTGTGCTTAATTGATGCATGAGAAAAAAAACTTAAAAACACTCGATTTCCAGCAAAAATTTATGACAGTGAAATTCAAGGACGCATTTCTTAGATTTAACAAATATCTACTGATCTGCATAACAGTGAGACAAGCATTGGATATACCTGAATGAAAGTGGAAGGAACAACATTTCCATAGAAAGAACCTTGAAAAAAAAAAAGCAACATATAGATTAAGTTTCTTACAGCGCATTCCGTCTCCACGTCATACTTCAGTACACGAAAGCATTGAAGTCGCTCCTCAAGATATAAAGCATAAGTTCGTAGCCAAGAAGAATAGTCCCAAGCTTATGAGTAAAAATTAAGCCCCAAAAAAAAAAAGAGAATTAGCTGCTGATTTCAGATACTAGAATTATACTGATCTTTTTATCTATTAAGATTCTACACATGCACTTCAACTCATCTTTCTACATAGGATCTTGACAGTTTCATAAAGGGAGGGGCAAAATAATACACTAGAAAGTGGCCCGACGCCGGAAGTTGAATATAGATGCCATTTCTAAGTATTATACACTATAAAACACAATACAATCACCAATTAATCTTGTTTCGTAAAAAAAATACCATTTGCACTTGAATCGTCCTTGAAATGGGATAGGTTCAGCATATAACTTCTGGTCCTGCTATAGTTGATAAGCTCCTCTCGGAATGTCGCATCAACTTCCCTCAGAGCACGATGCATAACAATCAAGGTTTTAATCGCAACCTGATTGAAGTTAAACATACAGCAATGTGAAGATAAGAGAAACTATAGGCATGACACAAGGCTTCATCTCAGAAATATACACATACATGAAACCCAGAAGCAGAGCATCACCTTAAATATCTTAATGAGGAAAGGAAAGAAGATGATAACTGCATATACCCTCTTAATTTCCCACCTAAGGGGGTCCAAGTGGCCTATGTCTCATTTAATAAAAAGTGGACTTTCTTCTCTTTTTTTCCTTTTCTTTCTAGAATATACTCCTAAACCCCCCACCCCACCCAAACCCACCCGCACACCCAAAAACCAGGAGAGAAAGTTTTAGTTGAAAGAAGCTACCCACTTCACATGTCTACAAGATCTTAAATATTACATCAGATATGCATTGAACATGAAGCACATCTAAGCCACTCTATTCTACTGTTTTGATATTATAGATGCGTACTTTTTATCTATTTAATTATATTAAAAGCATCAGCTATTACTATTAGCCGGTCATTGTATTTTCCACCACAGACAGAAATGTAAGAAGCAAATTTAGGGGGGCATTCAACGGATAGATTAAACCAAGTTTCACAGGAGGACAAAGTAATTGACGAATGGCCATCCAGGGTAGATTACAGAACATACAGCCCAATTGTGTGTCTTGCAAGCCGTCTTGCAAGAGCATTTATGCAATATGCAACATCAGCACGAGGTCTTGAAGCCAAAATAGCACTGAAAATAGCTGCAAGACAGTTATCATGGTCCACAAGGTTAGGGTGGGAAAAAAAAAAGAAAGTACTGTAAAAAAATGTAATATATGTAGAAAATTTTAAGAAAAAATGTTGAACCACAATATGTGTGTCTGTGTATATATGTATGTATGTATATGTATATATGTATCTCTGTGTGTGTGTGTCTATATATATATATATATATATATATATATATATATATATATATATATATATACACGTATATATATACACGTATATACGTATATGTATATACGTATATGTATATACGTGTATGTATGTATATACGTATATGTATATACGTGTATGTATGTATATACGTATATGTATATACGTGTATGTATGTATATACGTATATGTATATACGTTTATGTATGTATATACGTATATGTATGTGTGTGTATATGTGTGTGTGTGTGTGTGTGTGTGTGTGTGTGTCTTTTGTCTACATAAGATAAGGCTGAAAATCTGGGACTCACTGCGAATATGTTTCTCTTTTGCCAACGTTTCGACATGGTTAGTGGCCTTGACAATTGCAATATCTAGTTCCTGTAACCAGCAAAGAAATGTAAAAAAGTGACGCCTTGCATAAAAGAAACTCTACATCCATAGTTATCTACCAAAGTTGACAACCTTGTAATCACTGTTCACTTTTGCCAATCCAACTGTTGTAGAGTCCTTCAGTGCTCCAAGAGCTTTTCTCAAGCTCTGCTGATCCATTCTGTTTAATTTATAGTAATTTTAGATCAATCACACAAGAGGAATGAAATTTAATGCCTTCAAAGGAGTTAAAAAATAAAAGCATTCTAACTCGACATTAATGGCCCAAGCACGCAATAACTGATAAAGCATACAATTTGCATATAGCAAAGATTTGGTGGCTTGGTTTCGTGTCCATAATTGAGTAAAATGAACATTGATACCCACTTATATTGTGCACTACAGAAAAACTAGTCCCCTCCCTTATCCCCCCATTCATCCCCACCCCGACCGTGGCAAAAAAGAAGGCACGAACACCTTTTTCCCCCTCATGTAGCTATTAGCTAATAGCCTAGAGAATTTTGGAAGGTTTCTCCAAGGTTACATGAACAACACTAATTCTACAAGACACTCAAAAAGCAAATAAAAAACAATAATTCTTTCAAGCATGCTTCCATGCACATGCTCAAACACCGAGTTAGATTGAGCTAGCTTGAAAACCAATCATAAGATCTCCACTGTTATAATGCCAAAGCATGTGCATGGCCAGCGTCATTTGGAAAACTAATTTCATACTCCTATTTTGAACATTTATTTCATTCATGGCCAATAGCTTAAAAAGTTGTAAGGAATCCACGACAATTATCTCCTTGCACAGTTACACCTACTTAAACCTTTATTTCTTTTAAGTTCTAATAGTTTAAAAGTTGCAAGGGACATAGAAGGCTAGAATCGATAGGAGAACTGGAGTGCATCTTCCTAAATAATTTGCTCATGCCAAAATTTAGTAAAAGCACATAACCATAATGGATATTATTTATTGCATTTTTACCCTTCCAAATTTATTGATGTTTAGTATTTTCCAAGATTATGCTTTCCCCCTCTCTTCTTTTAAAGAAGATAGTTATTTGCATTAATAACCTAATAAGTATTGCCCTTATTCCCAATTTTCTTTTCTTTTCTTGTTTTTCATGAGATTTATGCAAACCAGCGAGGCATACCTCTCATCTTGAGAGGGGGGCACATGTCACATCAAAAGTTAGCTCTTCACCAACTCATAGATGGTGTAGAGAGTTTAGGAGTTAGTCTAAGAAAGTAGGGGTAAAGTACATGAAAATTTTCAAAAAAAATCCAATTTTGCTCTTAAATCTCAAGCCATCATTTACCTACTAACTTTTGTTGAATATTGACCGTCTCACACCTTGTTGCCAACTATAACTGAAGATTTAAACCTTGAAAATTTTCTAGGCATCCTGTCTCAAAGTGTGAACTCTCCAGTAAAAATTCCAACTTTCTTCAAATAATCTTACATGATAATTGGATTTTCATACTCTAACTAGTTGAAATTTTCATATAAATTATTTTCATAATTTGGTAAAGAATTTTTCACCGTTATAGTTTTGCAAAAATAAAGCAGAAAGTCATTTCAAAAGCTGCGAAAAATAGAGAGAAAGGTAATTATCATCATAAATGTGTATAGGAGAAATCCTAGGTTTTGAACTGGCTTATTATCTTTGTGTGTTAGATAGCAACTCCTTTACTTTGTACCGAGCTATTAGACATCCATCTCAGTATATATACTTTTAACAACTATTGACATTATTATGGTGCATGGAGTAGGAGAGTCTATAATGCCTCACCGTTATATTAATAGGACATCCTTTTTGCATCTCTTCTAGAAATAGAGAATTTCTAGACTATTTTTTGCTTTGCAGGGACGAACAATCTATCTGATCTATCATGAAAAACTTCTCTTACCTGCACTTTTTTTTAACCTTGTTCAATCCGAATGCACGAGTAAAGTACAATTGAGAAACTTTCACGTGTATATTTCTACATTTATCATGTATTCTCAATTCTTCAATCCAACTTCACCTATCTCTTCACTGAACCAAGCCACCACAAAACCCTAATAGAATGACACCCTACTCCCTAAAACTGATCCAGATACTAGTCAACTTCTCATAGTTCTTCTTCTTTCCCTCTACATGCATCAAAAACTCCATGAATCAAGTACTTGAGCTGTTCACTAAAAAACAAATCAAAACCTAAAATAATGAAATTTTCAAGACATGGGAGCAGATACCGTTTCAATTCACAGTTAAAAGAACAGAGATTTTAATCGAAAATGAGGGAAATAGTAGAGAGCGAAAGAGGGGCCAGGGCTTTACGAACCTCGAAGAGCGAGAACAGAGAGAGCGAGAGAGAGAAAATATTCACCCAAAGATTCGACAAAAGAATGAGAATGAGAATAGAAGGGGAGCAGAGCAGACGAGAATATCAAGGGCTTGAATCAGAGAAAACGAGGGAGAGAACGAAAACTCTCTCTCTCTCTCTCTCTCTCTCGCGGTGACGGCGGCAGAGAGAATCATTAAAATGGGCCCATCTTCGTTAATTAACTTAATCATCATGGTTTGATGGGGAATTAAGCTTCTAGCCAACGAGACCCGTCCGACTTTCTGGGGGGCTGTTTGTTTCGTGGTAAAAGTCCTAAAAGTCCATAATTCGTAAATGACTTATAACTCAATTACAGTTACGGGCCTGTTTGATTAAGTGTAACAGTTGCCTCAATTAAAGTATTTTTATTTTCCTAAAATGTCATTAGTACATGTATGATATTTTAGTATTTATGCGTATAATACGCGTATGGGGTAGACCCGTATTATACGGGTATTATACGGGTATTATACGGGTACGTATATACAAGTATATACGTAAGTATTTATACAGGTATAAAGATTTCTTCCTCCCCAAGTTTCCTTTTCTCTCTCCAAACTTCTCCAAGCTTCTCCAAGGTTCCATCAAAAATATCTCCATCTCCATGGCAAGTTTTGATTGGTCAAGAGAAAATATCATCCTATTTTGCAAATAAACCCCTCTCTTTTATAATTTTACAAAATGAAAGGGACACATGGCAAACTTTTGTGGAGGGACACATGGCAAACTTTTGTGGAGGGACACTTGGCAAAATTCTATGGTAAGATTGAGGCTATAAATAGAGAAAGAGGAAGAGAATTCAACACTTTTGTCAAAAAAGAACTCTCTCTCTTCAAACACTCTCTCTCTAAAGAATTCTCTCTCTCTCCTTTTTCAAGTAGCAACAACAAGGAAATCAGGCAACAACAAGGCAACAACTACAAATAGCCAAGATCAGCCTTACAAGTGAGTAGAACATACTAAATCTTGGTAATATGATAAGTAGAAATGAGTAGAAATGAGTAAAGAGGAGTAGAAATGAATAGAAATGAATATGCTATGACATAAGCATGTAGATATGCAAATATTGAGCCTATGTGTGATGTAGGATCATCTGTTTTAATTTCTGTAATTGTTTATTTCCGTTGCTTACAAAATTATGATATTTTACATATCCTGCATATTGATATGAGATAATGATATATGTGTTTGTGTGTTTTCGGAGGAAGGGACCGGGTTGAACCGGAGGAGTAGAAGGGGAGAACATATGTGTATATATGTTGTATTTGTGTTTGTGTGTTTTCGGAGGAAGGGACCGGGTTGAACCGGAGGCGTAGAGGAGGGAAACATATGTGTATATATGTTTGTATTTGTGTTTGTGTGTTTTCGGAGGAAGGGACCGGGTTGAACCGGAGGCGTAGAGGAGGGAAACATATGTGTATATATGTTGTGTTTGTGTTTGTGTGTTATCGGAGGAAGGGACCGGGTTGAACCGGAGGCGTAGAAGGGGAGAACATATGTATATATGTTTGTGTACGTGTATATGGACATGATAGACGTCCTATGATAAACTCATGCATGATTCTTTAATTTCAGATCTGAAATAGAGTCTTAAACAAGCTGTTTTATGTGAATTAGTCGACTAAGTCCAGGAATTTGTCGACTATAGGTGTAATATTTGAGGCAGAGAACTGCTGATATAGCAGTATTAGTCGACTACAAACAGACTGTAGTCGACTAAATCTCAGAGGCAGAGTGTAAACAGAAGTTAGAAATCTGTTTTTCACAGTTTTAGTCGACTAGGACCTACTACCAGTCGACTAATAAATTCCTTTAGTCGACTATACCAAGAGGGTAGTCGACTATAGATAATTCACAGAAAGTATCACAACTTTTCACAGTTTTAGTCGACTAGAGGAAACTTCCAGTCGACTAGTCATTGGGAGTCGACTATACCAGGAAGGGTAGTCGACTACAAAGTCTCTGTTTGACCAGTTAAGAAGCAGGTACGTGTAAAGCAGTTTTAGTCGACTGTAGTTCAAGTATTAGTCGACTTGCAGTTGTTAGTCGACTATAGAAGTGGCCTAGTCGACTAATAAGGCATTATTCTGTGTTCTGTTTTGGTTCATGATGGATTCTGAAATCCAATAAAAATAGTATGTTGATACTCATGACAACTGGATGATTTAACCCTGTATACCTACCTGCTAAGTGCATTTAAATATTGTTTTACTCACTGAGCCGTCAAGCTCACTCTATTCACACTCCACTACAGGTTGGGACAAAGGCAAGGGTCCTGCTTAAAGCGGTAGCGCGGACATTATCGCCGGTACCTCAGCAGTAGGAGTTTCTTTTATTAGATATACATGGTTTTGTATAAGTATGTTTATGTTTAGTTGAGTTTCTATTGTGGCATGTAAATATTAAAGGACTTGGTGTTGGACTATTATTGTATGAACATATCCAAGATTTGTGTTCTCGTGGATTAGTGATCTATAGATGTTAGTATGCTAAGTTTCAATTAAATCATACATGTTATGATGTATATGTTGAAGCATTGTGTACTGATGGGTCCCACGCTTGGATTATATGAGATGATTATGTTTAAAAATGAAAAATTTTTACTGGGACCGTTACATTAAGGGTGGAAGTGAGAAAGTGAAGAAGTAAGAAATTGGTAATAGTTCCCTTTGGAACTTGGGAATTGGTTAGTAAGTTTTTCGGTGTTTGGATGTTGTTGAGAAGTGTGATTTGAAAAATGTTACGTCTTTTCCGGTGTTTGGATGGTAATGTGAAAATGGAAGTGAAAAAGTTGACCACAAAGTTGACCGTAAAATAATATTAAAATAAAAATTAATTAAGAAAAATAAAAATTGAACTAAAATTAGAATGCAAGTGAGATTTACATGAGCAAAAAATTAACTATTTTGTGTTACAACTTATTACAAATGAGATTTACATGATCTCAAAATGAAGGGGCCGTTTGTTTCGCGTAAAACTCCGTAATTCGTAAATGACTTACTATCCAGTTACAACTACGGCGTTTGTTTGGACCGTAATTCGTAAAAGAGTTACGTAACTCAACTAACACTCACTTGCAACCCAGTTACCACTCACTTACAGCCCAGTTACAGTTAATTTTGTGGTCATACAAATTTGTATTATTTTTTTATATTAATATTAAAAAATTTTAATATTTAACTTTTTTAATATTTATTTGCAGTATTAAAACTTTTAAAATCACCAAATAGTTAATTTTGTGGTCAACTTTTTCACTTACGACTTATACATTACGACAACCAAACACCGTAAAGTACAATACACTTTCCCATTTTATAATTTTATATTACCAACCAAACACCGTAAAATTTACATACACGTAACTTATTTACAATTGTAAAAGATTTTACCAATTACAACTACGAATTACGGCCAGTTACGACAACCAAACAGACCAGAACTGTAGCACTTTGAAAGTGAGGAAATGGTTGTGTAAAAGAGAAAAAGAAAAGAACTTTTTCCACTTTTCTTTTCCAGTGTTTGGATGAACAGCTGAAATGAAAAAAGACACTTCTCACTTCCTCACTTCCAACCAATTCCTTGAATCCAAACATCCCCTACAATGTTTGTTTGTACCGTAATTCGTAAAAGACTTACGCAACTCAACTATCTATCACTTACTTGCAACTCAATTACCACTCACTTACAGCCCACTTACAGTTAATTTTGTGGTCATGCAAATTTGTATTATTTTTTTATGTTAATATTATTTTTTAATATTTAGCATTTTTAGTATTTATTTGCAATATTAAAACTTTTTAAATCACCAAATAGTTAATTTTGTGGTCTTTCACTTACGACTTACACCCTACGACAACCAAACACCGTAAAACACAATACACTTTCTCACTTACAACTTTATATTACCAATCAAACACCGTAAAACTTACATGCATGTAACTCATTTACAGCTGTAAAAGACTTTACCAATTATGACTTACGAGTTACGGCCAATTACGACAACCAAACAGACCCTTGATTGCTGCCGTTGAGATGGGGTCCACGAGATTGTCAAGAGTGAAAATGTAGATTGTGTGTTTTATTTGCAATGCATATGAAATAAATCTTTTTAATTTTTATTTTGTGGTGCCTTTTAAAATCAATATGCACAAGTACTAGCATACTGCCATTGTCGGTAGAAAATCGATCGATCAGAGGAGCAAGAGGGGAGAGAGTAAGAAGAAAGAGGAAGGCGAGAGGGTTGAGAGAGAAAGAAAGAGGGAGTTGATGTTGCTCTCTCAGATTAAGATGGACGGACGGACGGACGGACAAAGTTTTTGTATGAGTTACGGGAGAAAATCTCTCTTTGATTGGTTTTGATAATTTTAAATTTTGCTTAAGGAAATGGAATTTAATTAGATATTGCAGTTATAAATAAACTAGCTAATAAGACCTAGTTCGGGGAAAAAAACATGAGACTGAATATAAGACTTTGTAAATTTAATAAAAGTTGATGTTGTTTGATTAAAAAAAAATGTGCATTAATAAATGTTGATGAAAATATTGTGTAGGTATATACATCAATAATGTGCATGTATAATATGATGTATAGATTGCATATAACAACAATGGTGACGCCTAGACGTCAATAAAAAAAAAATGCTACTTATGTATTTTATTTTCTTATAAAATGGTTACTAAATATTTTCCTAGATGAAATTGTATAGAGTTGCGGGCACGCGGCCCCACAAACCCTTTTGTTTCATCGCTTAATAAGGGCTCACCTAAAGAAGAAGGGACCAACCAACTTTATAAGCAGTAAAGTAGCTTTCGCTCAAGTCATTCGTTTGAACATCACTTGACGAGAGGCACTTTAGAATATTCTCCTTCAATTGTATGGAATGACCTGATGTCGGCTGTATGTTTTGCACAGAGGAGATCGAGCGACACTCGGCATTTACCAACTCTAGGCTTGCTTTCCTCAAAATCGTCGGGGCCTCTCCGCCGTCGGGTCCTCACCCTTCTTCCTCGGTCGAAATCGTCTAATCGAAACTTTCTCCGTCAGACCCTAGTTGACACCCAAGGGCGGCGCGATTGTATGCTGACGATTGAGAAGGGAATGAACACCCAAATCCTAGTGCAAAAAAAAACGAAACGTCGGCTCCATACAGAAAAAGAAACACAGTAAGGAACACACTGACTGACTATTTGAAGCCTTTATTCTCAATATGAGCTCAGTAAAAATAGGGCAACATCATTCGTGCCCCCTATCTGAAGGAGGCACTCTCTCACCCTTGAGATAAGGGTAACGCGGAGTATGTAAATTTCATAACGATAATAGAAAACATATCATTTTACCTTTTGCTTTCCAATTCGCTCTCCAAAGTCCCAAATACTGGCAATCGTTAGTACCTACGAGCTAAACTGCTTCTCTGTGATAGAGAGAGAGAGAGAGAGAGAGAGAGAGATTCAGATGCATTTACTGTTGGATGTGTATTTGATTTTGGAGGGAAAACTTTTTCCCCTATTTGCCTTTAATTTTTAGTCCCACACTAGATAGGCAAAAGAAGTTTGAGTGGTATATATTGTTAGACATATTTGGATAGAATCAAAATTAATTTGGGCCTACATAAGTCTAATTGGATTTATACACCAGTCTCTATAAGCCTATATTGTTGTACCCAATAAAGAATTGATCAAGCCTAATGGTTTGAGTCTAAACACGTTTCATTTGCACTTAACCATTAGTGTATTTAAATTAAGATGCGGGACTCATTTACACGTGTAGAACTCGTGTTATCAATTAAAGGTCTAGATTTATGATGAGTTGTTTATGATGAGTTGAACTAGATTTCCTTGATGCTATATATATCATAGGTAGGATTCCGTCTCCACCACCGATCATAATGACCTAATCTCTCTTTTGGAGGCCTCTCCTCTCAGGATCAAGAAGAGAACTTGGTGGCTGGGGAGAAGAATCATCTCTCTCAACTCCAGCGTCCTCGAGATCGTGCAATCTTCGGTATCCAATTCGTGATGGAATCAGGTATGCCTAAAACCCTCCTTCCCTTTGATCATGATAAAGAGGCTTATAGTATTGTGTAGATCTTGTATGGAATAAAATTAGATCCAACATATATACCAACTGTTTGTGTAACACTTGCCTTAATTAAGCATCCTTTTCTTCTAAATATTCATATCTTAAAGGGTAATGGGAAATGGTATGCATGCTTGATACCCTAGTTATTTCATGTTTATTAAATGGGTATGTATAAAAATGTATACATAAGTATTTATACATCCATGTATATAGGTATAAGAATACCCCCACATGTGGTCAACTTACCACCATCTCCCACCATACTTGTACCTCATGGAGAGGGGGGGGAGACATGGAGCTTGACATAGGGCATGGTGTAGGGTAGAGTGATGGGTTGTATAGGGGACACTTGGCACATTTTTGTGGGAAGTTAGAGACTATAAATGGGGGGGGTGAAGAGGATTAAACCATTTTGGATCAAACTCTCTCTCTCTCTCTCTCTTCACAAACTCTCTCCCTCTCTTCCCTTTCCTGCAGCAGCAACAGCAGCAGCAAAGGAGCAACAGCAGCAGCAAAGGAGCAGCAGCAGCAGCAACAAAAGGAGGAGCAGCAGCAACAACAAAGGGACAGCAACAGCAGCAACAAAGGGCAGCAGCAATATCAGCAGCCAACAGCCCTATTTTCCCCCATCTCCCTTTCTTAAAAACACCCTTTTTCCATCTCAAATTCCCACTTACTTCTCTTCAGTCCACATACTAGAAAAGGTTCCGTATTCCTCCAAGGAACCGTTAGAACGAGTCAAGGGGAGTGTCATTGGTCGAACGACTCCGTTGTAGCGGGATATCAAACTTGAAGAAGAGCATACCACTTCAAAGGAGTGAGTAGAACATATGAATCTTTGTGTTATGATAAATAGACATAAAAGTAAAGATTTCGAAACTTGCTTATTCTTGTTACTTTATGTATCCTAGCATATTGATAGTATATAATGCATGTGATTGTTGTGTTTGGAGGAAGGGACGGGTTGAACCGGAGGTGCGAGTAGGAGAGATTATGCGGTAGCGCATTGGAGGAAGGGACCGGGTTGAACCGGTGGTGGTAGAAGGGGGAAAATTTATTGCATGGATTGATGCGTAGGAGGAAGGGACCGGGTTGAACCGGAGGAGGCCGAAGGGGGAGCCCAATGTAAGGTCAATAAAGTATATTGGTGCGACTAAATAGAAATTCTATGTTAAGATTGTATATATATATAAACCCTTAACCTTGAATCTGGAATAACTTCGTATACAGACAAATATTACATAGGTTAGTCGACTAAGTCCCTGGGATAAGTCGACTACAGGTGTGATACATAGGCAGATAAACTGCTGGAAAGCCTGGTTAGTCGACTACTGACAGACTGTAGTCGACTAACTTCAGATACAGAGAGCAAACAGAGAGTTGACAACCTGTTTTGGACATAATTAGTCGACTACAGTCGACTTATAAGTCGACTAATAAACGGTGTAGTCGACTACACCAGAGAGGGTAGTCGACTATAGACATACAGAGAGTAACACAACTTTTGACCCACAACTAGTCGACTATAGGGGACCTTCAAGTCGACTAGGACTTGGGTAGTCGACTATACCAGGAAGGGTAGTCGACTACATAGGATCCTGTCAGCCAACAGAGAAGTAGATCCTTTTGGGTTGCCTTCAGTCGACTATAGCTATAACTATAGTCGACTGGCGGGTATTATTAGTCGACTATATTAGGGTATAAGTCGACTAATAGACCTTATCACTGTGTTTCAAGTGGGTTCTCGGCTAATAAGAAATTTTATATAAATAGTATTATGACACTTGTCAACCGGATAATTTAGCCATGTAGACCTACTTGATAGGCATATTTAAATATTGTTTTACTCACTGAGCCGTCAAGCTCACTCTATTCTAATTCTACCTTCAGGTTTGGACAAGGGCAAAGGACCCGCTTAAGGGCAAATGTGCGGGACAAGCACCACCGGAGCCATTGCACTAAAAGTTACTTTTGATATGTATATGATTTTGTATAAACATGCGTACTTTTAGTTGGATGTTGTCTTTGACTTGTAAATCTTAAAGGACCTGTTGTTAGACTCTAACTTGGTAATATACATATACTTTGATATGATAATTGTAGACTGCATTTCTTACGGATTATCAAACTATATGTGTTGGCGTGATAAGTCATGATTAGATCATACATGTTATTGGAATTTCTGAGGTATAGTGTAGAGTTTTCTGATGATTATAATGGAAGTATTATACCTTGATGGGTCCCACGCTTGGATTGTACGAGATAATTGTGGTTAAATGGAAAATTTTAACTGGGACCGTTACAGTTGGTATCAGAGCAAAGGTTTATAAGTGGAAGGAGTAAGAGATGATGAAGTTGTTAGGTTTATATGTGCAGACATGTGATCATAGTTAAGTAGTTGGTCTTATGTGACAAGGAAATGCATTAAATTATCTATTGAATCTAAGTTATCCTAAAGACATGAGACTTATGAGTAGACTAAGGATAAGTATAGTTACAAGTATGTCTATATATGCTGCTTCTTGATGATAGCCGTATGTTGAGACTATTTCATGGGTTTAAGATTGATACGACCTTTTTGTTTACATGTAGATGGGGGACTCCGATGTATATTGGCCAGTCTCTAACTCCGATAGCTCGAGTGAGAGCTGGGTGGCGGATTCCATGGATTGAGGGTACGAGTCGGACGAAACTGATCCAGCGGAAACGATTGTACTCCTAAACTACGTCGATTATGAGGAGGTTGAGTCTCAGGCATCTAATGAGCCTGAACCAATCAATGTTGACACATAGAGCTTTGTGGGAGATTCACTTGAGATAGCAGTGACGGAGCACTCTAGCACAATAAAAGAAGAAACCCGAAAAGAATTTACATATGGAGGCGTCTTTTGGAACGATACGTGGGAAGATGATATGGACCTTTATGATGATCTAGACGACTGGTGCTGCGCCGGGGACGAATCACCGGAAGAAGACCCCGAGGAAGATATGGATGATAGCGATGATAGCAGCAGCACTAGTGGAGATTCAAGTGGGGATACCCTACCCTATGAAGGGTGAACCTTTGAGCCGACACTTTTTGATGTATATATATGTATAGGCCTAGTATGTTAGGTGATGGATATCCTTAGGATTATTGTATGTACCCTGGCATATATCAAATGAATGCACATGGGTTAGTCTGGATATCCAAGAAGGTAGGCATGTCAGTATAACACCTTTTGTATCCATGATGGATGTACCTATATATATATATATAACAAGTTGCTTGTTTGCAAAAGTGATGTTATTAACATGATTACATGAGACTAAAGTTTTATCCCAATTCATTTCTAATTGTGTAGTTGTAACGCCCCGATCCTAAAGATACGGAGACGTTATGGCGACGTACATACGCAAGGCGGAAAACCCTACGTACGTACGCGAAGCCTCAGTACAGTAAAGAATCTCCATATATACCTGAGTTCCAGCATGAAATAAGTACAAGAATACCTGCAGAAAGATGTCAGCGATCATAACATATATGAAAAATAGGGACAAACAAGCTAACGGAAATAAAGCACCAAGATACCTAGGAATAGTCCCGATGAGGAATCTCTGATGTGACTCCAAGACACTCTCCGATACTACGGTAACTCGGATCTCCAACCTGGGCACGCAAACCCAGGGTCGTCAGAAAGCGACCTAGTGAGTGGTAAAATGAAGGAGGCAGTAATATATATAATAGTAATACAAGCACGATATTAAGATATAATACATGATGTTGTATTAGTGATACCATATAATAAGCATATAAGAAGCAGTAGAATATATAAACATGTCCTCTTTTAATACATCACTACCTAGTCGGTTATCATCGGGTCATATCTATAGGCGTGTTCAGTTTATCGAATAAATGGTGACGTGATAGAAATGAATATGCAGTGATGTAAATGAACATGCAGGTGGGCATATGCAATATAATCACTATACGGTGTGGTGTATATACAGTAATGATGTCTGCTATACAGAAAGCATAAGATATGCAATGCAGAACATGCGTCGTATGCCATGCAATGCAGAACATGCATCGTATGCCATGCAATGCAGAACATGCGTCATATGCCATCACAGACAGTATAACATATGCCAGGTAAAGTAACAAGTATACAGGTAACATGATATCGGATAAAGTAGCATGAACAATAACAAGATAGCATACAGGTACCAAGCATGTCATGTGATTTATACAATAGTAGCAATCAGTACCACCTGGTATTACAATCACTCTCTTCCAGTGTCCTATACCACTGGCAGTTCATACTGAAGCCCGCACTCCAATCGAACCCATCCGGACATGGCCTACGGGTACCATTATCCAAACGAGAGAGTAACCAAATAACAAGTGTTCCCGACGTCACTACTGTGTATACTGTTTTATTAAGTTAATTGGAAACTCATGGTCGAGGAGTTCTTATCGGGTGGGTGTATCCCGTACATACCCGGGACAACGGCCTTATCAGATCCCTGGCTGCTGAGACCAGGGCCAGCCCGCTAGAGCTGTAACATGTAACATGAGTAACAGATGGTAGCCAGCACTACCCCGTCCCCTGCAGTGGGACGAACAATGGATCCAGACATCTACCCGATATGATCTAATCAACCGTCAAGTCTCCCCCATACCCAAGTTACCTTTATGATCTGATCTGATATGTCAAGTATACAATGTAACACGAACAAGTACAGTACATGATACGGGTAACATGGTAACTGGACCAAAGCTCTGTTGATAGCATAGAACAATATAACGAGAAACGGGAACAATATAACGGAACAATATAACGGGAAACGGGAACAATAGATGTGGAATTCCACATATCGCATCTCAACAGCTCTCATGTCCAGTAACAGGAATATCCATATCAGTAACAGGAAATAGTCATATAGCATGCATACTGGAATAACATGGAACAATAATATATATAATATGTACAGTGATGACAATAAGATAGAGACAATACATGCATGCACACTCGTGCGGTGAGTATATGTAACAGTGATGTCTGTGTAACGAGTATCCGTGAAGTGGTGCATGTATATATGAATATGAATTAAGAGTATGACGTGTCATAGTATCTGTACATGTAATAACAGTGGTCGGTATCTAATATCAGGTACCGTGAACTACACTAATGTGATATGCGTGTACTAGTGAAATTCGTGTAACGTATATGTGTAACACTCGTACATGGAATAACAGTAGTCCGTGTATTATATAATATCATGTCATGTAAATTATAGTAACAGTATCTAGCATGCATGTCTAGTGACAGTGTCGTGTCATAGCGTATCTGTGGAACCGTATGCAGGTAACGTTACTGTGATACGATACATGATATGATAGTGTCTAAACATATGGTGACATAGTGGGCCAGATGTCAGTGGTCCATGAACATGACCTAATAGGTATCCAGTGTTACACTCTACGTCTGTTAGGTATCAGGCCTATATAAGTACAGTGTTTATTACAATGTTTTAATATGGTGTACCAATTAGGATTTACCGGTCATTAATAAAGCAACCAAGTTCAATTAATAGGATAAAAAGATAATTTATAAATAAAAACACTCACAAACTGGCCACGGGGAGGTAGCTCTCTTTCCCACGATCGCAACGGATCCAGAATCGCCCGAATCGGAGTCCGGATGCTCCCGATATCGCCCGAACGCTAAAAATCATAAATGGGGTTAAATATGTAAATAAACATAATTCAAACGCAATAAGAAAATGCCACAGGGGGTTTTCTATAAAATTACCTGTAATGGGTTCTGGAGCGGGTTCGGATTGTTAACGGGTCGGGTCCGGATCTGCTACCCAAACCCGTAACTTAATGAAATGGGTAAGTGGGTTAACGGGTTGAGGGGGAATTATTGGGTTAACGGGTTTACCCAACCCAAAAGGGAGTTAATGGGTTCGGGTTTACACCCGAACCCAATCCCCTAAAAGAAACAGCAGCAGCAGCCATAGCTGCTGCTGCCCGCAAGTAGCTAGCGGCCAGCCCAGCTGGCCGGCGGCGAGAGGTGGCCGCCGGCGGCAGTCCTGGCCGCCGGCGACGGCTCCGAGATAGAGAAAGAGGTGAGTGAGAGAGAGAGAGGAGGAAGAGGGAAAGTGAGAGAGGGAGAGAGAGAGAGAGAAAGAGGAGTGGGGGAAGAAACAGGGGAGTGCACAGGGCACTGCCCTGTGCCTTGCGCGCGGCCACGGCGGCCGACTGCGGCCGGCGGCGACCGGCCGCGGCCGCAGGGGACGGCCGGCGGTGCGCTGGGCCGCCGGCGGCGCGTACAGAGAGGGGGAGACAGAGAGAAAAGAAAAAGAAAGAAAATAAGGGGAAAGAGAGAGAGAGAGAAGAGAGAGAGAGGGAGTAGAGAGAGCGTTTGGAGAGATAGAGAGAGGGGAGATTTTTAAAGAAGGAGAGAGAGATGGCGGTGGCGTTGGTCAAAGGCGGTGGGGGAAGAAAGCGCTGGAAAGAAGAAGAAGGGAAAGAGAAAGAAAAAGAAAAAGAAAAGAAACTTTTTAAAATAATATTATTTTAATAGGGTCAAAAATTAACTTGCTCCGAATGGTACCCAAAAATTACAGAAAATAGAGAATATTATACTGAGACATAATATGAAGACGGTTTGAAGAAATTCGATCCGGTTTGTAAATTAAAAATTCCGAAGTGTCTCGCCGATACGGACGACACCGGTTTGGCGGGATTTTCGATAAATTCAGAAAAATCCCCAAAATACCCAAACGTAGCTCATGAGATTCTAAGACATACGGTGAAAGCCAATTCTAAAAATTCTACTCCGTTTGTGAAATAAAATTCGGAAGGCCGGTAATCGGTATCGGTCGACACCGAATACGGAGATTTTCCAAAATAATCCAGAAAATCCTGAAAAATCTCAAATATTAGAAAATGATTTTTGAAACTGAAAGCAACTCAATCAGACTACCACGGAGGTCAAATCAATTTTTGTACGTCGTATCGCGTACCGATACTGTTATACGTACACCGGGGATCAGGGGGTTACAGTAGTATGTTGATTAGACGCCCTTATTTTTATAGAAAGAACGCATGGATCTGAACCAACTACCACCTGATGAGTCCTGTCGCTCGATACGACACACTACAGTGAGATGGGGAGCGCACACCCCGTGAATAATGATGGAGACTCTGAAGTTCAAGTAAGAGGGAATGAGGGAACTCCAGGGGTGATGCCGGAGTGGCTCGCACAATTAATGACCAGAGCGAGTAATAATAACTCCCACCGAGCACTGGAGCAGTTTCAGAAAATGAAACCGCCCGTATTTGAAGGGGAGGTGGACCCCTTGCAAGCCAAAGCATGGCTTCTCCAAATAGAGAAGATCCTAGACGTTATGAACTGCACTGATGAACAAAGGGTATCCTTCTCTTCTTTTATGTTCCAAAAGGAAGCGGAACATTGGTGGAGGGCAGTGAAGCATAGTATGAAGAATGCAAGGGAATCAATCACTTGAGAATTTTTGGTGAACAAATTCACTGAGAAATACATCCCGGATACGGCCAGAGATAAGATGGCGACAGAATTCTTGGAATTGCGTCAAGGTTCTATGAATGTGTCCCAGTATGATCAGAAATTCACTCAGCTATCCAGGTATGTTGATGCCTTGGTAAGGAGTGAAGCAGAAAGGACGAAGAGGTTCGTAAAGGGCCTAAGATCAGAGATTCGTGGCCGACTGATTCCGTTACAACTGAGGAATTACCTCCAGGCAGTAGAAAGAGCTTTGGAGGTAGAAATGGACATGCAGGAAGGTCAGGAAGACTGGAAATTCCCAACTCTAAGCGCCCCCGATATCAAGGACCCCCAGTGATGAAGGCATCAGAATCCACCAGTGGCAAGGGGTCTGGGTTTAATACCACTTTTCATAGGGGAGGAGGGGCCAGAGGCGGGAGAACATGGTTGAGAAATAGAGACACTCCCTCGAAGACACAAGCTACCTCTGCATCCCATCCCAGAATCTCGGAGGCTCCCTGGTGTTAGAGGTGCAGAGTAAACCATTTTGGAAACTGCCTCCTAGATAGATCTTGTTTTAATTGTGGAGGGGTGGGACATCTAAGGAAAAACTGTCCGACAAGGCGCGGAAGCCAAGGGCCGAGTAGAGGAAGTGGGAGGCCAACCATGAGGATGAATCCTCCCAGAGGACAAGCCAGTAACTTCATGCCGCCTAGTAATGCCCCACGTCCTGCTGCAACTCAGTCATCGGTTCAGCAACCACGGGTGCAAGGCAGAACCTTCGCATTAACCCACCGGGAAGCAATGGCCTCAAATGCAGTGGTGGAAGGTATGATCTCCGTATCAGGACATATTGCCCATGCATTGTTTGACCCTGGAGCTACTCATTCATTCGTATCTAGTGCTTTTGCTTATAAACTAAATCAAGTATCAAAACCCCTAGGATTTCAGTTGGTTGTGTCCACACCTATAGGGGAAAATTTGATAGCTAGCACTAGATATGCGAATTGTGAAGTGATAATTGGAGAAATGAAGACATCTATTGATTTGATTAAGCTAGGCGAAATGGAGTTCGATGCCATATTAGGAATTGACTGGTTGTCTGCCTGTAGTGCTCATGTGGATTGTAATAAGAAGAGAATTATCTTTAAAATGGAAGGGACTCCGGAGTTTATTTTTGAAGGAGAAAAAGTTAGTTATGATATACCTCACATATCAGCCATCAAAGCCACCAAGTTAATGAAGCAAGGATGCCAAGGATTTCTGGCTTCAGTGTTAGATACCACCAGGTCTGATATAAAAATTGAGACTATCCCAGTTGTGAATGAGTTCCCTGATGTGTTCCCGGAAGACTTACCAGGCCTGCCCCCAGATCGGGAAGTAGAATTTACAATAGATATAATACCCGGTACTGCCCCAATTTCTAAGGCGCCATATCGTATGGCCCCTGCAGAAATGAAAGAACTTAAAACTCAATTGCAAGACTTATTAGACAAAGGTTTCATTCGGCCAAGTGTATCTCCCTGGGGAGCACCAGTACTATTTGTAAAAAAGAAGGATGGGAGTATGAGACTATGTGTTGACTACCGGGAATTGAATAAGGCAACTATCAAGAATAGGTACCCTCTTCCTCGAATCGATGACTTATTTGATCAATTACAAGGGTCTTGTGTATTTTCTAAGATAGACCTTAGATCGGGGTATCATCAGTTGAAGGTCAAACCTGAAGATGTGTCCAAGTCGGCTTTCCGGACAAGATATGGACACTTTGAATTTCTAGTCATGCCTTTTGGACTCACTAATGCCCCGGCAGCATTTATGGACTTAATGAATCGGATGTTTCAACCATATCTAGACCAATTTGTAGTGGTATTCATTGATGATATTCTGGTCTATTCAAAGAATACAGAAGATCACGAGAAACATCTTAAATTTGTCCTTCAAACCTTGAGAGAGAAGCAACTCTATGCAAAATTAAAGAAATGTGAATTTTGGCTAGAGCAAGTAGGGTTTCTTGGCCATATTATATCTAAGGAAGGAATATCAGTAGACCCGGTAAAAATCGAAGCAATCCGAGACTGGCTTAGACCCACTAATGTTATTGAAGTTTGAAGTTTCTTGGGATTAGCTGGGTACTACAGAAGATTTGTAGAAGGATTTTCTCTAATTGTGGCACCAATGACCCAATTAATTAGAAAGAATAAGAAGTTTGCATGGGGAGAAGAACAAGATAGGAGTTTCCTAGAGGTTAAAGCCAAGCTGACATCTGCTCCTGTCTTAATTGTACCTTCGGGGACTGAAGGATTTGTCATTTTTAGTGATGCATCAAAACTGGGATTGGGATATGTGTTAATGCAACATGGAAAAGTTATTGCCTATGCATCCCGACAATTGAAGAACCATGAAAGAAATTACCCCACTCATGACTTAGAATTAGCCGCTGTGATCTTTGCTTTCAAGATCTGGCGACATTACTTGTATGGAGTGTCTTGTGAAGTTTTTACTGATCATAAGAGTTTAAAATATATCTTCACACAAAAAGAATTGAACATGAGGCAGAGGAGGTGGTTAGAACTAATGAAGGACTATGATATTACTATCCAATACCACCCTGGGAAGGCCAATGTGGTGGCTGATGCTTTGAGCCGGAAATCAGGAGGGACCCTGGCCGCCTTGATGACTCGTCAAGCAAGAATATTAAGGGATTTAGAAGAAATGCAAATAGAAATGCGAGTCATTGATCCTTCTAATTCTGAGTATCAACTGAATCAAGTAAGTATTCAATTTAATCTATACGACAAGATCAAAGAGGCCCAATAAGGAGATTGTAACACCCCGCTCCCGGAATACGTACTTAGTTACGTATTCAGGTTTTTTGATCGTATTTTTCGATTTACCTTCGGTATTTGTTTTGTATTACGAACTATTTATATGAACGCTTTGTCTTGGATTTGGATTCGTGGATTCGGAGTCAACCTTAGTTTGAACCGAAGGCCCGATCCCAGAGTATTGCTCGGTTTGGACATTCTGGTATACCGATTTGACCGATTTCAGTTTTAAACATCGTTTTCCAATATTCTAGATTTTATATGATTTTCTGGAATTTTCCGGAATTAAGTTATAAATCTTCAAAACCGGTGTTGGCCAGTACTGTTGACCGATTCCCGGATTTTTAGTTTGCAAACAGTTTGGAATTACCAAAAGTGCCTTTAGGCATTATTTCTTAAAATTGTATTTTCTATCTAAATACATTTTCTGGGATTTATCAGATTCTATCAAAACCCGGCCAATCCGGTGTATACCGAGATTGACGACTGACCTTATGATTTTTATCTGGAAAATGAGATTGAATCTTTGAAAACCAATTTTACCGAAAATCATTTTATAATATTTATGATTTTTGAGAATTTTTGGAAAGCTTTCCGAACTATTTCATTTTTGGGCTTTTCCGGTGTTTTCCCAGATACCGAGGAGACTGTTCCATATATTCCACTCTGTCTTTTCCCCCATTTTCTCTCTCCTTCCTGAAACGCAGATCTCACCAACCTGGGATTCCGCATTTATTGTGAAGATCCTCCCCATTCCGCATTTAATGCACTTCAGATCAAATCCCATCATGTATCATGACTCTCTCTCTCCTCGGATAAACGCAGCCTTCTCTAAACGCAGCCTTAATCACTGCGTTTAGCCCATTTGGCCTAAACGCGGAAGTGTGCTGCGTTTCATTATGAGAAACGCAAGAATCCTCCCTTGTTCTTTTGCGTTTTGTGTGCAACATCATTACTTTACCCTCCTTTCTCTCTCCTCATTAAATGCTTCCCTTCCAAATTGTCATTTCCAAGACACCCCCATTCCCTTCTCCCCATCTACAACCGGCCATGTGGCCAAGAGACATCAAATCCCCCTCAATCTTGCAAATAACCCCCTCACCTTTGTTTAATTGTATCCCTTCATAATCCAACTTCTATAAATACCCCCTCTCCTTCTCTCTCTCTTCATTTTACTTCTCCTTCTTCTTCCTTGCTTCCTGCAGCCAACCGAGAAGCCACCAAGAGAGAGAGCTCCTTATTTTGCTTCCTTTGTTTACCCAACCTTCATCTTCTCCATAGCTTCTTCACCAAGTACACCACCTTCAACCTCTCTCCATCACTTTGTGAGACCGGCCACTCCTTGGGATTTTGGCCGCGTTCTTCTCCGTTGACAAACTTGGAACCAGCCCCTCCTTTTGGATTGGGGTCGTGCTCTTCTTCGACGGCAAGACTCAAGGGCCGGCCACTCCTTTTGGATTGGGGCCGTGTTCCTCTCCGTTGGCAAGACTTAGGGCCGGTACCCTCCTTTTGGATTGGGCCGAACTTCCCTTCGTCGAGCACAGCAAGGAATCTTGTCGGCGGGTGATTTTTCCTCGCTAAGACTTTCCTAACGCGGATCTCACCCCGCGTCTAGGCAATCCCTTAACGCGCTCCGCGCGTTTCTGTATTGACGCGACGCAGAACCCACGTCCGCGTCCGCGTTTCCCTCGCGTCCGCACTTGAACGCAGGTCTCGCGTTTGAGGCATCTCTGCGACGCGAACCCCGCGTTGTGGCTCCCTCGCGACGCGACTCCCGCGTCTGTGATTCCCGCGTCTGCTACTTCCGTGACGCGAACCCCGCGTCTGTGATTCCTGCGTTTGCTGATCCCGCGACGCGACCCTCGCGTCTGTGATCGTCGCGTCTGCGACCCCCGCGTCTCACTCGCATAACCCGCGTCTCCCTGAGTCTCTTTCTCTCTCTAAGTTTCTCCCTCTTCCTCTCCCTGTACACTTTCTCTCTCCTCATAAATATATATTATTTTATGGCACGTGCGCGAGTTCCATGGATTCCAGACTTTTCGGCTTTCCGGTGATTTTAGGCGAGTGATCTCGCTATCCTCTTGCCTTACTATTTTATTGGTTAAGCGAGTGTTCTCGCTCTCGCCTCCTTTTGGGTTCCCCGCTTCGTCGGGTCGATATATATTCCATTTCATGTATTATGTATTGGGCTGAGTCCCTGTATTTGTGTATGGCCGAGTGCCAGTATCTGGACATGTATTGCTCTGTGACGAATGCTTGTATTATTATAGATGATTCTTGTTCATGTGATACTAACATTGCAGGTTTCTCAGTTCAGCCTCCGGTCACTCACTATCTCGAAAGAGAGGTGATTGGGGCCGGCAGGTCTCTCGGTCTTCAGCCTCCGGTCACTCACTATCAGTGATTGAGACCGTCAGGTCCCGCAGCTCCGCTTGGTTATGCTCAGCTATTACTTTATCATATACCTGTTACATTCATGTTACTATTTAATACCTGTTTATATTACCTGACCACCTGACATGCTACTACTTAGCAAGACCCCTTGTTATGACATGACTTGCCACCAGACCACTATCAACCTCTTGACATGATTGATTACCTGCCTCCTGTTATACCTGTTATACCTGTTATGTTAATACTTGACTTGTGATTATCACATTACGGGAATCCTGCCTTGTTATCCTGAATGGAACTAAGTGCCACACAGAGCAAAGTGCCACACCGTACCCGGTGGGGGCCACCTCTTGAATCTGTGGGGGCCACCTCTAGAATCCATCCCCTCAGAACAAAGTGCCACATGGAACAAAGTGCCACACCGTACCCGGTGGGGGCCACCTCTTGAATCTGTGGGGGCCACCTCTTGAATCTGTAGGGCCATTTCCTGTCATGACCAGTTATTCCCGTAATCTGTTAATATTGATAAGTTATAATAAACAACTTGCACCTGGTTTGGGGGAAACTGATGGGCCCTGATTAATCATGTTCATGGTGGCACTATCGAGTCACGCGTGGCCAAATACTTGGGGATCTCCTGGCGGCCACCAGGGATTCCGTGGGGTGTACTGGCACCCCTACTCCTGATTATTCCTGCCGGGTATGCACACGCCCTAGGCCTATTTCTATGGATCTGCGATACTCTATTCCTGTTCGGGCGTCCATAAGTCCCGGTACCTAGCGGTACGTTCCGGCTCAGCACCGGATACTCCTGAACCGTTGTCCCGGGCATGTACGGGACCCATCCAGAACATGATTCATCGAACTTTAATCAGTTTCCAAATAACTGGCTATATAAGTTGTGAGTGGAAGTATGTGGAATGGGACACATACTGAAGCTTGGAACTTAGGCGGCCCCAATAATAATAATAATAATAAGCTATGTGAATCTGTTGTGTTGTTTTGTAACTCGGATTGTATGCGCTTGGATTACGGTGACATGAGATAAAGGTATATAGATGAGGGTTTCCTTGTTTGGATTATTCCTTCGATGTACTAGTCTCATGGAGCCTAACCTAAGTGTTACGATCGGTTTGCTCGTAATCGGTTTTATTCGGTTTTATCGGTTTTATGTTAGTTTAGGAGATATCTAGTGGTGCCTGATATGACTCCTGTTATTCCTATTATGATTCATGTTATGATTCCTGTTATGTACTCCTGTTATAACCTACCTGTCTATTGTTCCTATCTGATCATATCATGAGTACTTCCTACTTGATATCGTTTGTTTATGCACACTTGTGCTCATCCTGGCTCGCCACTTGGCTTTTGTATCACCACTCGCCTGGGGAGTTTCATCTGACTCCCCTGGATTCTCATGTCCAGGTCATGGAGATTGAAGTGCGTGGATTCTCCCTGTTGCTGATCAGAGTGGCGCAGCGGTAGCGTGGATCTCCAGCAGACCGTTCAGAGCCTTATTCTTCCAGGCCCCCTGTGTGCCTCTCGAGTTTCCTTTAGTAAACTCGTGAGTGCTCTTTTGTACTAATCATCCATGAACATCTGCTTGTAATCTCGCAATTGCGCATATCAGTGATGTAATATTCATGTAATATTGGATCACCTCTGGTGATAACTTTGTAATTGTACTCATATGTTGGAATGTATAATGCACCACTTGCTTCCGTACTCTGATTCTTGCCTGTACTGATGCTTAGCGTATATACGGGAGGGTAGTTTTGACCTACGTATATACGTCGCAGTGACGTCCCCGTATCGCCGGGATCGGGGCGTTACAGGTTGGTATCAGAGCTTAGGCTCTTACTTCCTCAGTACGTCCAGATGGCAAATTAATGGTAAAGAAATTTGCAACTGGAATGCTTGAGTCCTGGTTGTACATTCCAACTACAAGTGCAGAGTTATCTATTTTTCTTGATTATCTTTCCTTTGATTCCTAAACCTTTCCATAAATCTCCTGTTTTGATTTTATGAAGCCTTTATATCAATTTAAGATATGAATAGACTAGAAAGGTAGTGGCTGGTTCCGAATGAAGCTATGACATGATCTCTTCGGCCAACTCTTTGAAGTTCGGGTATTCTATATTCTCGGTTATATCTTCCAGAGTGATCGATGCCTGGTGTTCGGAATTCTTAATTATCGGTCTTCTTTATTATGCTCGGTATTATCAGGGTTTCTTATCCTCAGTGTTCTGGCTTATTCTCAGAGCGACATTAAGTATGCAGTACAGCGGGAATTCTATTGCAGAGTTGTGTTATCAGTTGGTATTAATTGGCATCGTTCAAAGACTTGTACAGCCGAAAGTGCAGAAGATTTCTATATTCTGGTTATTGATCAGTCAACTTGAGAGCCCTACCTATAGTACTTCATATCTTAATTGGTATAATTCCACCCTTGTCCCCTTTGTGTTCATTTTACCCCTTATCGAAATTGCGAGGACGCAATTTTTTGTAAGGTGGATGGAATGTAACACCCCGCTCCCGGAATACGTACTTAGTTACGTATTCAGGTTTTTCGATCGTATTTTTCGATTTACCTTCGGTATTTGTTTTGTATTACGAACTATTTATATGAACGCTTTGTCTTGGATTTGGATTCGTGGATTCGGAGTCAACCTTAGTTTGAACCGAAGGCCCGATCCCAGAGTATTGCTCGGTTTGGACATTCTGGTATACCGATTTGACCGATTTTAGTTTTAAACATCGTTTTCCAATATTCTAGATTTTATATGATTTTCTGGAATTTTCCGGAATTAAGTTATAAATCTTCAAAACCGGTGTTGGCCAGTACTGTTGACCGATTCCCGGATTTTTAGTTTGCAAACAGTTTGGAATTACCAAAAGTGCCTTTAGGCATTATTTCTTAAAATTGTATTTTCTATCTAAATACATTTTCTGGGATTTATCAGATTCTATCAAAACCCGGCCAATCCGGTGTATACCGAGATTGACGGCTGACCTTATGATTTTTATCTGGAAAATGAGATTGAATCTTTGAAAACCAATTTTACCGAAAATCATTTTATATATTTATGATTTTTGAGAATTTTTGGAAAGCTTTCCGAACTATTTCATTTTTGGGCTTTTCCGGTGTTTTCCCAGATACCGAGGAGACTGTTCCATATATTCCACTCTGTCTTTTCCCCCATTTTCTCTCTCCTTCCTGAAACGCAGATCTCACCAACCTGGGATTCCGCATTTATTGTGAAGATCCTCCCCATTCCGCATTTAATGCACTTCAGATCAAATCCCATCATGTATCATGACTCTCTCTCTCCTCGGATAAACGCAGCCTTCTCTAAACGCAGCCTTAATCACTGCGTTTAGCCCATTTGGCCTAAACGCGGAAGTGTGCTGCGTTTCATTATGAGAAACGCAAGAATCCTCCCTTGTTCTTTTGCGTTTTGTGTGCAACATCATTACTTTACCCTCCTTTCTCTCTCCTCATTAAATGCTTCCCTTCCAAATTGTCATTTCCAAGACACCCCATTCCCTTCTCCCCATCTACAACCGGCCATGTGGCCAAGAGACATCAAATTCCCCTCAATCTTGCAAATAACCCCCTCACCTTTGTTTAATTGTATCCCTTCATAATCCAACTTCTATAAATACCCCCTCTCCTTCTCTCTCTCTTCATTTTACTTCTCCTTCTTCTTCCTTACTTCCTGCAGCCAACCGAGAAGCCACCAAGAGAGAGAGCTCTTATTTTGCTTCCTTTGTTTACCCAACCTTCATCTTCTCCATAGCTTCTTCACCAAGTACACCACCTTCAACCTCTCTCCATCACTTTGTGAGCGGCCACTCCTTGGGATTTTGGCCGCGTTCTTCTCCGTTGACAAACTTGGAACCGGCCCCTCCTTTTGGATTGGGGCCGTGCTCTTCTTCGACGGCAAGACTCAAGGGCCGGCCACTCCTTTTGGATTGGGGCCGTGTTCCTCTCCGTTGGCAAGACTTAGGGCCGGTACCCTCCTTTTGGATTGGGGCCGAACTTCCCTTCGTCGAGCACAGCAAGGAATCTTGTCGGCGGGTGATTTTTCCTCGCTAAGACTTTCCTAACGCGGATCTCACCCCGCGTCTAGGCAATCCCTTAACGCGCTCCGCGCGTTTCTGTATTGACGCGACGCAGAACCCACGTCCGCGTCCGCGTTTCCCTCGCGTCCGCACTTGAACGCAGGTCTCGCGTTTGAGGCATCTCTGCGACGCGAACCCCGCGTTGTGGCTCCCTCGCGACGCGACTCCCGCGTCTGTGATTCCCGCGTCTGCTACTTCCGTGACGCGAACCCCGCGTCTGTGATTCCTGCGTTTGCTGATCCCGCGACGCGACCCTCGCGTCTGTGATCGTCGCGTCTGCGACCCCCGCGTCTCACTCGCATAACCCGCGTCTCCCTGAGTCTCTTTCTCTCTCTAAGTTTCTCCCTCTTCCTCTCCCTGTACACTTTCTCTCTCCTCATAATATATATTATTTATGGCACGTGCGCGAGTTCCATGGATTCCAGACTTTTCGGCTTTCCGGTGATTTTAGGCGAGTGATCTCGCTATCCTCTTGCCTTACTATTTTATTGGTTAAGCGAGTGTTCTCGCTCTCGCCTCCTTTTGGGTTTCCCCGCTTCGTCGGGTCGATATATATTCCATTTCATGTATTATGTATTGGGCTGAGTCCCTGTATTTGTGTATGGCCGAGTGCCAGTATCTGGACATGTATTGCTCTGTGACGAATGCTTGTATTATTATAGATGATTCTTGTTCATGTGATACTAACATTGCAGGTTTCTCAGTTCAGCCTCCGGTCACTCACTATCTCGAAAGAGAGGTGATTGGGGCCGGCAGGTCTCTCGGTCTTCAGCCTCCGGTCACTCACTATCAGTGATTGAGACCGTCAGGTCCCGCAGCTCCGCTTGGTTATGCTCAGCTATTACTTTATCATATACCTGTTACATTCATGTTACTATTTAATACCTGTTTATATTACCTGACCACCTGACATGCTACTACTTAGCAAGACCCCTTGTTATGACATGACTTGCCACCAGACCACTATCAACCTCTTGACATGATTGATTACCTGCCTCCTGTTATACCTGTTATACCTGTTATGTTAATACTTGACTTGTGATTATCACATTACGGGAATCCTGCCTTGTTATCCTGAATGGAACTAAGTGCCACACAGAGCAAAGTGCCACACCGTACCCGGTGGGGGCCACCTCTTGAATCTGTGGGGGCCACCTCTAGAATCCATCCCCTCAGAACAAAGTGCCACATGGAACAAAGTGCCACACCGTACCGGTGGGGGCCACCTCTTGAATCTGTGGGGCCACCTCTTGAATCTGTAGGGCCATTTCCTGTCATGACCAGTTATTCCCGTAATCTGTTAATATTGATAAGTTATAATAAACAACTTGCACCTGGTTTGGGGAAACTGATGGGCCTGATTAATCATGTTCATGGTGGCACTATCGAGTCACGCGTGGCCAAATACTTGGGGATCTCCTGGCGGCCACCAGGGATTCCGTGGGTGTACTGGCACCCCTACTCCTGATTATTCCTGCCGGGTATGCACACGCCCTAGGCCTATTTCTATGGGATCTGCGATACTCTATTCCTGTTCGGGCGTCCATAAGTCCCGGTACCTAGCGGTACGTTCCGGTTCAGCACCGGATACTCCTGAACCGTTGTCCCGGGCATGTACGGGACCCATCCAGAACATGATTCATCGAACTTTAATCAGTTTCCAAATAACTGGCTATATAAGTTGTGAGTGGAAGTATGTGGAATGGGACACATACTGAAGCTTGAAACTTAGGCGGCCCCAATAATAATAATAATAAGCTATGTGAATCTGTTGTGTTGTTTTGTAACTCGGATTGTATGCGCTTGGATTACGGTGACATGAGATAAAGGTATATAGATGAGGGTTTCCTTGTTTGGATTATTCCTTCGATGTACTAGTCTCATGGAGCCTAACCTAAGTGTTACGATCGGTTTTGCTCGTAATCGGTTTATTCGGTTTTATCGGTTTTATGTTAGTTTAGGAGATATCTAGTGGTGCCTGATATGACTCCTGTTATTCCTATTATGATTCATGTTATGATTCCTGTTATGTACTCCTGTTATAACCTACCTGTCTATTGTTCCTATCTGATCATATCATGAGTACTTCCTACTTGATATCGTTTGTTTTATGCACACTTGTGCTCATCCTGGCTCGCCACTTGGCTTTTGTATCACCACTCGCCTGGGGAGTTTCATCTGACTCCCCTGGATTCTCATGTCCAGGTCATGGAGATAAAGTGCGTGGATTCTCCCTGTTGCTGATCAGAGTGGCGCAGCGGTAGCGTGGATCTCCAGCAGACCGTTCAGAGCCTTATTCTTCCAGGCCCCCTGTGTGCCTCTCGAGTTTTCCTTTAGTAAACTCGTGAGTGCTCTTTTGTACTAATCATCCATGAACATCTGCTTGTAATCTCGCAATTGCGCATATCAGTGATGTAATATTCATGTAATATTGGATCACCTCTGGTGATAACTTTGTAATTGTACTCATATGTTGGAATGTATAATGCACCACTTGCTTCCGTACTCTGATTCTTGCCTGTACTGATGCTTAGCGTATATACGGGAGGGTAGTTTTGACCTACGTATATACGTCGCAGTGACGTCCCCGTATCGCCGGGATCGGGGCGTTACAGAGATGCTCAAATAAAGAAGATTATGAAGAAAATATAAGAAGGAGAACTCAAAGAGTTTCAAATAGAAGGAGATGTACTGCGATTCAGACACAGATTATGTGTGCCAGATATGACAGAGATCAAAGAAGAAATAATGAAAGAGGCTCATAGTACACCTTATACCGCTCATCCAGGGAGCACAAAATGTATCAAGATCCGCGTCATAACTTCTGTGGGATGGAATGAAAGTAGATATTTCTAATTTTGTCCACAGATGTTTAATCTGTCAACAAGTAAAGCAGAACATAAGAAACCCCCAGGTTTGTTGGTGCCTTTATCTATTCCTGAATGGAAGTGGAGTCAAATTGCTATGGATTTCATCACTGGACTTCCTCGGACATCCCAAGGACTGGATACAGTCTGGGTAGTAGTGGAAGACTTACTAAATCTGCCCACTTTCTGCCTATCCGGATCAATTATTCAATGGAAAGACTGGCTCAGATATATGTCCGAGAGATAATTAAATTACATGGAGTACCTGAATCCATTGTATCAGATCGGGACCCAAGATTTCAATCTAAATTTTGGAAGAGCTTGTCCAAAGCTATGGGCACTAAATTGCAACTCAGTACAGCAGCCCACCCCCAAAGGATGGACAGTCAGAAAGGACCATTCAAATATTGGAAGATATGTTGAGAACTTGTGTACTAGATTTTGGGGGAAGTTGGGACAACTATTTACCCTTAGTGGAGTTTGCTTGTAATAATAGTTATCAGTCCACTATTGGTATGCCTCCATTTGAAGCATTGTATGGGAGAGGTGTAGATCACCAATCTGTTGGGAGGAAGTTGGGGATAGAAGACTGTTCGGCCCTGATGTAATTCAAGAGACTACTGAGAAGATCAAGCTAATCAAGGAAAGGATGAAAGCAGCCCAGAACAGACAGAAAGCTTATGCAGACAATCGTCGCAGCCCACTGGAGTTTGAGGTAGGGGATAGTGTTTTTCTGAAGGTATCTCCAATAAAGGGAGTGAGACGCACCGGCGGTAAGAACAAATTAGCCCCTAGATATGTGGGTCCGTTTGAAATACTGGATAAAATTGGACCGGTTGCTTATCGTTTGGCCCTACCCCCTGCTTTGAAAAGATGCACAATGTATTTCATGTCTCTCAACTGAGGAAGTATGTGCCCGATCCTAATCACGTAATTTCCTATGAACCCCTGCAAATACTAGAAGACATGTCTTACGCGAAAGAACCAGTGCAAATTCTTGATCGCAAGGAGAAGCAATTGAGAAGCAAAAATATTTCCTTGGTCAAGATCTTATGGAGAAATCAAAACATAGAAGAAGCCACTTGGGACTGGAAGAGGAGATAAGAAAGGCCTATCCGCATTTGTTCCAAGGTACGTTAATTTCGAGGACGAAACTTCCATAAGGAGGGTAGAATGTAACACTTGCCATAATTAAGCATCCTTTTTTTTTTCTAAATATTCATATCTTAAAGGGTAATGGGAAATGGTATGCATGCTTGATACCCTAGTTATTTCATGTTTATTAAATGGGTATGTATAAAAATGTATACATAAGTATTTATACATCCATGTATATAGGTATAAGAATACTCCCACATGTGGTCAACTTACCACCATCTCCCACCATACTTGTACCTCATGGAGAGGGGGGGAGACATGGAGCTTGACATAGGGCATGGTGTAGGGTAGAGTGATGGGTTGTATAGGGGACACTTGGCACATTTTTGTGGGAAGTTAGAGACTATAAATAGGGGGGTGAAGAGGATTAAACCATTTTGGATCAAACTCTCTCTCTCTTCACAAACTCTCTCCCTCTCTTCCCTTTCCAGCAGCAACAACAGCAGCAGCAAAGGAGCAACAGCAGCAGCAAAGGAGCAGCAGCAACAACACAAAGGAGCAGCAGCAGCAGCAACAAAGGGACAGCAGCAGCAGCAACAAAGGGCAGCAGCAATATCAGCAAAACAGCCTATTTTCCCCACATCTCCCTTTCTTAAAAACACCCTTTTTCCATCTCAAATTCCCACTTACTTCTCTTCAGTCCACATACTAGAAAAGTTCCGTATTCCTCCAAGGAACCGTTAGAACGAGTCAGGGGAGTGTCATTGGTCGAACGACTCCGTTATAGCGGGATATCAAACTTGAAGAAGAGCATACCACTTCAAAGGAGTGAGTAGAACATATGAATCTTTGTGTTAAGATAAATAGACATAAAAGTAAAGATTTCGAAACTTGCTTATTCTTGTTACTTTATGTATCCTAGTATATTGATAGTATATAATGCATGTGATTGTTGTGTTGGAGGAAGGGACCGGGTTGAACGGAGGTGCGAGTAGGGGAGATTATGCGGTAGCGCATTGGAGGAAGGGACCGGGTTGAACCGGTGGTGGTAGAAGGGGGAAAAATTTATTGCATGGATTGATGCGTAGGAGGAAGGGACCGGGTTGAACCGGAGGAGGCCGAAGGGGGAGCCCAATGTAAGGTCAATAAAGTATATTGGTGCGACTAAATAGAAATTCTATGTTAAGATTGTATATATATATAAACCCTTAACCTTGAATCTGGAATAACTTCGTATACAGACAAATATTACATAGGTTAGTCGACTAAGTCCCTGGGATAAGTCGACTACAGGTGTGATACATAGGCAGATAAACTGCTAGAAAGCCTGGTTAGTCGACTACAGACAGACTGTAGTCGACTAACTTCAGATACAGAGAGCAAACAGAGAGTTGACAACCTGTTTTGGACATAATTAGTCGACTACAGTCGACTTATAAGTCGACTAATAAACGGTGTAGTCGACTACACCAGAGAGGGTAGTCGACTATAGGTGACATACAGAGAGTAACACAACTTTTGACCACAACTAGTCGACTATAGGGGACCTTCAAGTCGACTAGGACTTGGGTAGTCGACTATACCAGGAAGGGTAGTCGACTACATAGGATCCTGTCAGCCAACAGAGAAGTAGATCCTTTTGGGTTGCCTTCAGTCGACTATAGCTATAACTATAGTCGACTGGCGGGTATTATTAGTCGACTATATTAGGGTATAAGTCGACTAATAGACCTTATCACTGTGTTTCAAGTGGGTTCTCGGCTAATAAGAAATTTATATAAATAGTATTATGACACTTGTCAACCGGATAATTTAGCCATGTAGACCTACTTGATAGGCATATTTAAATATTGTTTTACTCACTGAGCCGTCAAGCTCACTCTATTCTAATTCTACCTTCAGGTTTGGACAAGGGCAAAGGACCCGCTTAAGGGCAAATGTGCGGGACAAGCACCACCGGAGCCATTGCACTAAAAGTTACTTTTGATATGTATATGATTTTGTATAAACATGCGTACTTTTAGTTGGATGTTGTCTTTGACTTGTAAATCTTAAAGGACCTGTTGTTAGACTCTAACTTGGTAATATACATATACTTTGATATGATAATTGTAGACTGCATTTCTTACGGATTATCAAACTATATGTGTTGGCGTGATAAGTCATGATTAGATCATACATGTTATTGGAATTTCTAAGGTATAGTGTAGAGTTTTCTGATGATTATAATGGAAGTATTATACCTTGATGGGTCCCACGCTTGGATTGTACGAGATAATTGTGGTTAAATGGAAAATTTTAACTGGGACCGTTACAGTTTGCAAGCACCGAACCGGGCTGAATGCGGGTGGCGCGCGCCGCGACCGCAGACACAAATGCAGCTGTTCAAGGGGTTCTTGGACCTGCTACTTTTTGAAAATTATTTTTTGTCTTTCAGGGCTAACTCCGAGCTTCTAGGCGAAGTGAACTGAGGACCTGCACTCGGAATTATTCCCGAGCACTTGACCTCGGAGTCATTCCGAGTGCTTGGACTCAGAGTGAACTCGGAGTGGACACTTGGGGATCACCACGAGCATTTAGACCTCAGAGTCTTTCTTGAGCACCTGGAGACTCGGTTTATTTCCTGAGCTCCATCTCACTCCTGTTTTAACCTGTAACGTTCCTTCACCCGGTAAAAACGGATCTGCAAACGTGCAGAGTTGTTGCACCAAACCTGAACGTGCGCTTGATTTGTGCGGGACTGTTTGTAACGGGTAAATTTCTGTGACTATAAATAGAGTTTCTCTCCCTGTTCATTATTGGATACAAAGACACATTGAAAGTCTGAGATCTACAACTACATCTCTTTTCTCCCACTCTCATATTTCTTCAAATTTACTGCAATTTTCTAAGCATTCCCTGTTTGAGTAAGAGCCTCGAACTACTGTCCTAAGCCGAGTGTGGTGATTTCAGGGGATTATTTTACCCCTACTGGATAAAGCTGAACCAACGTCTAGACAAAGAGACAAAATTTGATCCTTAAGGCAGCGACTACGCGACTGCATTCCCCATGTCAGATTATACATTGTTTTTAATTCTGTTTTAATTCTTTAGTTGTTACTAAGAATTTAATTTTAATTTCTTTTGATATGCATGATTTAAAGAAATAGCCCAATACAACCAACAGTTACTGCACTTCTATTATACATCCCAGACTACCACGTATTCATCTGGTCAATCTCACTGCCACCACACGTTTCTTGAACATGTCAAAAATATATGGTAACCCTTACATGTAACCAAAATAAACCTTACAATAATAGTAAAAACATGGCATTCGTTTTCTCTCACATAAAGTTTTAAGCAAACATAATATTATTTCACTGACAACAAGGATTCACAATGATTAATGCTTTTGCACATTTTTAACCATCTTCACTATTTCCCCCCCCCCCCCCCCCCCCCCCCAAAAAAAAAAACACTATCTTCACATTGTTATTTTAACTCTCTTTCGCATCAAAACATTACAGTATTATGTGCCACCACAATATACTCAACGTATTTTTCTCCAGGGCAAAATGTATTCAAGATAATAGAACTTAACAAACCTCTCTCTCTTCTTCCCTAGCAAAAGTGCATACATCTATCAATATAGAAATAATTCAAACAGTTCAATCCATCTCTGCATCCAGCACCCCAACAAATTCTTCTTCAGAGAACACAAGAATAATACAGATAATTTTATTAAATATCATGATCTACATTTGCAGGTTAAAAACCATGAATACATCGGGGATCAATTCAAAGTTTATTAATTTCAATGGAATCGATATCACCCCCCTCTGGCTCTGGGGGTCATTTGAGCAGGAGATCTGAACCCCACACTGCATTATTGTTGAATATTCACCCAAAATTGCATGGGTGGGATGGTACTATGAATTGCAAGCCATCCCCTGCAAACTGGTCTCGTGCTGTTCCAATACTCTCTGCTGTTCATCTCTGTCAATCTGAGAAACAACATCAAAAGAGACAAAATTGTTATGAACTATTAATAAAAAATGCTAAAAATGACCTTGGAAATTTATTCAATGAGCCAGAGACAGGATGCCCAATTGGGTTGAATGCTATAACACTAATCTACAGTCAATAAGCAAAACCTTCTAGGGTGATCTATAACCGAATTTTGATTAGCCTTCTTGAAAATAGATCATAGTTAGTATGCCAGAACAATCGAATCCATACCCATAAGTTTGGTTTCTTTAGGAACATTTTCTAGTTTCTACTACAAAGTTGAAGTCATAATATACAGGTCCCATGTTTTTTTATTACCTAAATTTTGTTTATTACAAATTTCCAATATTAAACCAGATGATTGCATTTAGTAATACAGAGATAATATCCACATGTACGTAATAACATTTATTTTTTTAAAAAAAAATGTAAATAATAACATTAGCAATTTAATGGGTTTTTACACTTTCAACATCTCAATATTAAGAAAAAAAAACTTGAATATGAGATGGATCCTACCTGCTGATGGTTCGGTCTTTGGCAAATCCTAGCTCATTGTCCACACACAGGTCAAGGTCGTCGGTCTTCTGTGATCGAGAAGATGTTCTAGGAGATATCCGTTGAGCATCAGCTACTGTCACAATCCTTTCAAACAGTTCTAGTGGAGATGTCTCGGCTGTACACAACAATCTGGACTTGTTCTCATACATCACCTGCAGAAAGGATCTGTCAGTTTGCAAACGAAGCCAAGCAGCAGGATATGCCCAGGTGCTAATTGAAAATTTCCATCGGAAACTGAGTATTCTAAGAAGAATGTACGCACAGTGCATTATAGGCTGCAAACATCTTACGGGTTTATAATTGCAGATCTTTAAAGTAGCACATTTAGATTGAAAGCTATGTAGTCCTTTAAGCTACATGATCAACCGCAGAGGAAGGGGGGAGCAATTCAAGTTAATTAGAGCACAAAATTGGGTAACTAAGGTAAAATGACCTAGTTATTATTATCAAAGAGAAACCTGATTATAAAATAAAAATACATGACTATATACAACTTAGAATAAGAATACATATTCTAATACTTCGAACTTTGAGAGCAATCTAATAGCAAATTCATAGTCTCAACCTAATATAACCAAAAGTCACAAAAGAGAAGACTAATAAATTATAAAACCCAATAAATAGCATGTTGTCTTTAAAGCAACTAGATTTTTGGACGTGCAAACAGATTGCCTGTGCAATCAGATTTGGTGTAAAATAAAAGTTATTAAGAGTTTCTTCTTATACTTTTTAATAGGTTTTTTAATCTGATTCTAGATAATTCTAATCTTGAATGAGGAAGAAAAAACTTTTCATCTCTGTTTTTGGGATAAGTATTATGTTCTCTCTTTTTAATAAATATTATTTTTAATTCAAAGTTACTTTTTAAAATAGGGGTTCTAATAAATGTTTTTTTTATTATTTCAACTTTTTTAAGATGGGATGTAAATGTTATGAGATAAGCACCATGATTTGTATATCTGCTCTTCTTCTTTCTTACACACAGAAGGTTTTTGGGGCTCCTCCTCGGCTGACAAGGGCGCTTCAAGCTCATCGAGATACGTTGACACTTGACCCGCAGATGCTATTTTTTATTTCAAAATTTCTTTTGAGATGGGGATATGGATGTATGGCTACATTTCAAGATATATTAAAGATTTGAAAATAATAGATAGATTTTGTTTGGACATGACACATACGTGAGACACAATCAAATTAGAATTCTAATAAAAAAAGGTGTAGCTATAATAGTAGAGATGATGTGTCATGTATAGCAGTAAAACGTTGGACTAGCATGTCTACTGGTTTAGGGGTCATACAGACGTGAAGCTTGAGACCTGAGGCACGTCAAATACATAGGGAAACATATACAAAGTCGAGTTATAAAGCCTGATGGAAGCCGGCAGCTCCATTCAACTAAAATATGCAAGATGACATCCAGATAAACTCCACTAGTGATAATTGTCTAATTCTTCCACCGCCTGTACCAATCAGGAAAAAGGAGGGTTGTGTTAAGCAGCGAACTGTCAACATAGTTGAATTTTAGCAAACACCACCTATAGAATACACATTGGGGCATCTGAACTGTAAAGCCTTGCATCAATGCCATCTCTTTGTGATAATAAAGCGGAGATGGCACTCAATAGAGCAGCATCAAGAAAAAGAATATGCTTAACACCATAACATAAGACTTGAGATGAAGGCTTTCTTGTTGCTGCTGCTGTAAACAATGTCCAGATAGCAATTTCCCAGGGTCTGTTTCCCTGAATCCTTAAAAAACACGAGAAAAGAAACACCATAGCACAGACAACATTTTCCAACATAGGAAAAAGATTATCTGCTAAAATAAATTTAAAATCGAAAAATTGGAACAAATCCTGGAAAAGAAATTTGTTGGTGTTAAAAGTGATATATGATGCAATATTGGGCACTTCATGGCTCTAGATGGAATGCAGTGATCAATCAAACATACAGAAGAAAATGCAAGACCTAACCTGTAGCACAAGTTGTGCTAACAAGATAATACCTCTCACATCTGCCGCCCAATCCATCATACAGTAGTTCATATCCATCATTAGCTTTATCTCACCAAGAAGCCCTTTCAGCCTGCGATGTATCCTGAAGACAACTGGCCTATATCTCAAAAACAATGGTCATGATAAGTGATTGTGGCTCAGGATTTCTTATGCTCACTATTCATTGTGATCCTCACTGTTGTAATTGGTTTTCTGCCTTACTAGAACATCTGCAACCCAATCCTTTAATAGTAGTTCATGTCCATCATTCTTTATCCTGAAGAAAGGCCTTTCAGCAAATATTTTAAAGGTAACTAGCACCATGAACAAGTGAAGTTTTCCTCCTGATGTATTAGTTGACCTTAAACCAGACTATGGGATGACACCCATCAACTACAACTGGGTCCAGAAAGTTAACACCATGAAGATATTTGGTTGAGATGAGGCCTAGACTGCTGATAAGTGATGACAAAGAGCATCATATGAACCATGCCAAACAAATGTTTGTATCTCCAATATCCTAGTCAGTGCCATATAACTGTAGTAGACTCAATCAATTCTATAATTTCAAATTGGATGAGTTAGTTTGTCAACATTTCTCTCCCTATTGTGCATCTAGGCTCTAATATCTGACCACTTCAACAAATGCACAACCCTGTAAGCCTAAGGGGCCGTTTGTTTCGCGTAAAACTCCGTAATTCGTAAATGACTTACTACCCAGTTACAACTACGGCGTTTGTTTGGACCGTAATTCGTAAAAGACTTACGTAACTCAACTAACACTCACTTGCAACCCAGTTACCACTCACTTACAGCCCAGTTACATTTAATTTGTGGTCATACAAATTTGTAATATTTTTTTATGTTAATATTAAAAAATTTTAATATTTAACTTTTTTAATATTTATTTGCAGTATTAAAACTTTTAAAATTACAAAATAGTTAATTTTGTGGTCAACTTTTTCACTTACGACTTATACATTAGGACAACCAAACACCGTAAAGTACAATACACTTTCCCACTTTACAATTTTATATTACCAACCAAACACCGTAAAATTTACATACATGTAACTCATTTACAATTGTAAAAGACTTTACCAATTACAACTACGAATTACGGCCAGTTACGACAACCAAACAGACCCTAAGTTTATACAGACTGAGAAGTGATCCTCTACTGTTGGGCCTTTCTCATCTAGGGAGATCAACCACTTCTCTAGGAAGAGCAAGAAACTTAATGTCAGCACTTCATTTTCTGGCAATGCACCCAAGTAATGTGACAGTTCGGCTCCAGTGCATCATTTCCAACTAGGATACTCATACTTCTATATAACCAAAGTGTGACTCGAACATCAAAAGACTAATTTTCTTTTGCCAATATCAACAAGCATAGCTTATTAGTATCAAGCATCACTTCACTCTATACTTCAGTTGTCCAGTCACTTTCTATAAATCAGTCTACTATACAATGAAACTAGCGTACAAGGCATAAAAGGCTACATCACAAATAAATAATAATGTGCATATTCTTAAACAAAAGATTCCCTGGGTAAAATTTCTAAGGCTGGAAGGGCATGCTAGGGAACCATACACAAAGTGCCGCTAAGATTCTGTTCCTTTACAAAAATCTCCTTCCCCCGAGAAATTAGCATATGCCATGAGAAAATCAAGTGCTAACACACTGATATTTCAATTAGTCACAACAAATATCACTTATCAAAAGGTAAGGTAAGGTTAGGTGTACAGAAAAAGGAAGGTCATATTTGCCAATGAGACAAAAATTTCACAGACTTATTGACCAAGATATGAAATAAGATAATTAAACAACCCTAGGAGCATGAAATTAATAATAAAAATTAGACATGGAACTAAGTAGCTGCAATATAATGAAACCATCGGACTAGGTAGGAAGCATCGACTCACATCAACCAGTGTCACAAACCGATAAGCTGCAGTACGATTGTGAAGCCCAAATTTTGGCACGCCATCCAATGCCAGTGTATGAAACTTCTCTGTAAAAGTAACAATAATATTCATTTACATTTGGTCACAAGGAAAGAAAGGCTTGGGTAATACATTCATCAGCACTGAAGTGATTTCTTGATGTTGAATCACACTAGTCAGAAAAAAAGAACTCACTAAACAAACCAAAGTAGTCTGCCGCCCCCAAAGGTCTGTCACAGAGTTCCTCAAAAGGAAAATATGCACATCCATTTGCCCCCAGTGGAACCTGAGAAAGAAAAGGTCAAGTGATAAATTTTATATGCTAAAGAGAAGAAAAACTTACAAGTGCCAACAGAACAAAACTAATGTCATATATCAAACCTGCAACTGTCTTCCCATAATAACTTCTACTACTTGTGGAACAGGAGATTCTTGCCCAATTAACTGATGAAACTTCTGTTTAAGGAACCCAGAGTGTTCATGTCCGATAAAATAGAAACCCTGTTCAGCCTGCACATAGCAATCAAGATATGTAGTAATTTACCAAATTGAGTATAACAATACAGAGATCTGGTTATAATAATAATTAAGGGGAAAGACATACGGAAGTCATTTTCCGGTAGTCTGTGGAAGAGCCAATTGCATGGACAGTACACCTTTCCTGCATGATAGGCACAATTTTAAGCAGATGTGCCATATTATATGTGAAAGAAGTTGTCAAAGAGTAAGGGCATACTGAAAGCTAACAAATATTTGGGTACCTTTAATGTAGCAATAAATGTAAGAAAAGATCCCTCTGAAGACCACCTTCATAAAGGTTATCTGGAGCACGATTCGAAGTGGAGACTAGAACCTACGGAAACAAGTATCATTTCAGGAAAATCTCAATTGACATTGTGGATATAGTTAACGATACACACACAGAGTAATTTCAAAGGACGAAAAGGCTAAGTTGAGTACGTACAATTCCTTTGCTGAAAAGGTGTCCAAAAAGACGATTTAGTATCAAAGCATCAGCAACGTCATTCACCTATAAGTTAACTTACATTTAATTCTAAAGAAACCATAATAACATAACTGAGATCTGAATATAACAAGCATACGGAAATAAGGACCTACCCCTGTATTTCTAACATACCATGAATTCATCGAGACATAAAAGAATAGACTCATCTGATATTTCCCCTGCAACAACTTCAAGGGGATCTGCTACTCCTTTATGCATCTGCAGTCATATAGTACCATCAATTATGCTACAGACATCATGTAATAGGAGCGCATGCATGTATCAGGAGATAAGAAGAAAAATAAGTTGCAACTTTCAATCTTACACATTTTAAAAGATTAAAATATCAAAATACAAACAAAGAAATACCTGTAACCGACTGTGCATGTTCAACATAAAATCATGAAAATGTATTCTTTTCTTCCTCCAATTAGATGGCCTGTGTAAAAGACAAGATACAATATATTCCATGAGGAAGAAAGAACTCCAAATATAGTGAAGAAAAATAAATATATATGCCATGGCATCCTGTAGTTTACATTGCACAAAATCATTGCAATAAATCTAAGACTGATATCATCATGAACAATGGTGACATGACATCCCCATATGCTGTTCAAGAAGGAAGCATCATCTCTAAACCTTTTGGCAACCAAGGTTCTAAATATCGGATATTGGGATCGTATAGGATGGAGGTTTTTCATATCGGATATCGGATATCGGGGGAGATATCTGGGATACACACGCATATCGGGCGTTCATATCGGACACTATATATATGAGATATTGATAACTAAAAGTTGATTTAGTGTCATAGATATCATCTACCAAATAAAATAATGTAATATGCATAAAAAAATGTAAAAAACAATGTACATTTGCACACAGTCGTAGGTCGTGCGATAAATAAGTTATTTCAAGAAATTAAAAATATAAGATTAGAAGTTATATAATCTACTTATTTGAAAATCAAGCGTCGACGCCGTCAATTCACGGAGGAAAAACTAGGGCTCGATTTTTATCGAGCCCTATTGGTGCAAACAACGCTTATATAGTCGGGTGACGGGTCAGGTTTAGATTCAATGCTAATGGGTTAAAAAAATGAACCCAATTAAATAAATCCATATCAGTCGTTTTGTACCGACTCATATCGAGCGATATTTCAAATCTCGGCCGTTTTTTCTGCAAACAATATGAGCGAACGATTTTCCCATATCGTATCAGCAGCGGACAAAAAAATGAGAAATCAACCGATATCCCTGCCGACTTGGCCGATAAACAGTGTTGGCAACTTGACATTTGCGCATAAACCCCTGTTCCAAGTGTGTTTCACTATGTTCTTTCCTTATCATGTATATATCTCCCCTGTGCATATTGTCTTGTATGCACTTTGATATTATTAACTTGGGTGATTTGATGGCCTTCTCAAATGTGAATGCGTGTGTGTGTGGGGTGGGGGTGGGTGGGTGAGTCTGTGAGCAAGGACAAAAAGGGTGAGGAGAGACGGAGTCCAAGAACAAACAGAGTGAAAAAGATGTCCATGCAAAACCTCAGAACTTCATATATTAATTAGGTTACTTGTGAATTAGGCATGTCATTTGGACTCAGATCATTAATCGACCACTAATTGGACTAAAACACATGTACATGCATCTCAAAAGTATTCCGTTCGCAACTTAAAATAATAGTAAGACATCAAGCACCTCATTACTTAAATATCAAATGGAAGATACATGTCCTTAGTAAATATCAAGTACCTCATTGCTTAAAACAGTTATAGGAAAAGTTTTCATGGCTCAAGTTCTAACAGATCACTGGTTACAAAAGACTAACTCAGATAAAGAATTAAAGACAAAAGTTGTAAATTAAACCAAGGAGATGGTCACTAATAAAGCTGAATGAACGAAAAGATTTCACACAGTCAATCCCAAAGAACTGAGACAGAAACTGTGTCCTTGCTATTCTTGATGCGATAGTCTAGATTGACAGACTTGTGAAGAAGCATGATAGTCACTATACCACAATATTCATTTGTTTGTTTACGTAGGTTCTGAACACAAGGTTTCATCCTGTAAGGTATCAGCAGTCTTTTCACCGCATTATCTCATATAAAACATATCAACAATCGAGTTCCTGGTAAAGCAACCTATGCTATTTCTTATTTCGAGCATGTGGATTATCATTCAATGTAGGTAATGACCGACCAGTAACCTCTGAACCAACAAAAGTCAAGACGTCATTGGCAAATGATCTCAGAAGTAAAAAAGAAACTGTGAATGGCCACAATGACTTTGAAACAAAGTATTCATCAATGGATTTAAGTATCATAAGGAAAACTAATTAAACACCTAAATGTAAAGTTGATATCAGGACAAAAACAGTATAATGCTGAGCTTTCAACACCTTGCAAGCTTCAAATCACAATCTATCTAGGAATCAAACAAATACCCCCAAATTGCTTAATAGAAGTAATCCACACAACATGTGATACTAAAGATGAAATGTATTACGAGTCTTAGCGTTACAACTACAGAGTCAAGAGTATAATTATTGCCTATTCTTAAATTCAAAGAAGGTTTTTTTGGAACTAAGAGAAAATTTGCACCAACTATAACTGGTATTTGATTTGATCCTAGGTAATGATTGTGCATACTCAAGAATATGCAGGAGCAACCAATAAGAACATTTTGGTTGAATCTTGTGACATTTCACAAACCAGCTTCTCTAATAACTAAAAGGAGAAAAGTCACTGGTTCTGACATACCTAGGTCAATGCCATTTTTAATATAATTCAGGTGTCCCAATGCACCTTGCAACTCAGATCTCCTAAACGGAAGCATCACTTGCAGAATGTGTTTTTTTTTTTTTAGTGTGTGCATGCGTGTGTGTGATGGTTTTTTTTTTTTTTTTTGGAAGGAGAATATTGCGAAAATGATTACTGGACAATTTGGATGGGTGAGTTCAAAACCTAGAGCGATAAATTAAACACACTAAATGCCTTTCCAACACCATTTTTTTTGCGACTGACAAAGACATGAACTACAACATATTCATAGCCTAGGTGATATGCAGCCATGTATAAGAAAATTTCCATCTTTATGAGCCTATGCAAGAATTTGAAATTCCCAGGAAAAATACTCAGGGCAGTAAAATAGCATTTAATCATTAAAAACCTACAGATATTTACTTTTACTTACAATTGATCATAAAACAAATCCATAAGCATTGTCTTTCCGGTCCCTACTCCTCCGTAAAGGTATAGGCCTTTGACAGGTGAATAAGAAGACTGCGGAATGAAACGTGACCACAACCACCTACTCCTGTAAAAAGAATGCAATAGATGAAGATTAATAACAAACCATAACACAAAACAACAACAATTGCTGAAAAAAATCAATATATTTTCAAACCCAGGTACAAGAATATCAATTACCTCCCAGATTTTTCAGACGCATTATATCTATCCAGTTGGCACTTATCCTCGTTCTCAATAAGCTGATCATAGAGTCCTTGTAGCAATTGAAGGGTGTCAACCTGAAAAACCCCATTACAAAATTCTCTTGAATGCATCCTAAAACCAAAATATCGAACAACACCATAGTAACTAAATGTTAAATAACACTAGTCAGTTCAAACCTGAAAGCTATCACCATCAACAAGTTCCCCTGATGAAATTCTCCTTTCATACTCATATAAAGGACCTGCCTTTCCAGCATCCACAGCAGCTGGAATCAAGACCAACATCAACATATCAAATAATTAGCGATTGCTTAATTGATAATTCAACTAATAAAAGTGACAATATTTACAAATAAAAGAAAAGGATAAGATGAAACCTTGAGCAGAATTATTAGCTCCAGATGTGGACAGAGCCCTCAAACAGACAATTGACTGATCTAAACCTCTCCTGAATTCTCTATCTCGAGAGGGATTCCAGAAAGAGTAAGCGCGTTGACCACTCAAAATCGAAATTTTCTGACACTTATTCAATCCTTGGGGCGAAGCATGTAGTCCTCGCTGAATCCGAGAGCAATTCCCAACTTGTCGAAGAGCTCGACCCAACCTTCTCATTGTCAATTAAATTATCCACACAAATAACACAAAACAGCCGCTATTCTCCGAAATTCCAGCGATCAAAATCTAAAAACAACACAAACAGATAAGAACATAAATTCACAGAATTCACTACCAAATATCAAGAAAATCTCACCCCCCCCCCCCCCACCCACCCACACACACACACACACACACACACACAAATTCTTGATACTATAATCTAGCAGAAAACAATATCATCAGAATCTCGAAGTCTGGATTCATCGATTCCCTGAATCTAAAGAAAAAGGATTTTTCTTTTTTGGCAAGAAAATGAAGGGGAAAAAGAATATACACACATGAATCCCACCGCTCCGATTCAAGACTCCAATCGCGCGTAAACCGCTGAAATCGCCCGATCCTCAGCCCGATCCCTAACCCTAGCCCTAATTCGAGAGAGCTTAGAGAGAGGAGAGCTGAGGAATTTTAATTTGGAGCGAAACAATAATGGAGCAAGCTGCCAAACCTTGCGGTTTGAAAAATAAAAGCACGTCGTTATTATTTTATTCTTTTTATCTTCCCTTCTCTTACTTTATTTGAGAGAAGGATTCCTCCTCCTTATCCTTCTCTCTTTATTAATGGACCGCCACGTTGGCAGCTCGAGCGGCCGGTGGGGCCCACTCGAGCTGTCTCTCGCTGTTTATTGGAAGAGAATGACCGGGTCACGTCGAGTTGATGACGTGTAAGTTTATTATTGGTTGAAACTGTGTTTAGGGCTTTGCAGCTGATCGTGCAAGTTGCCATATGGGACAAGTCCGGGTCCGGGTCCGGGTCCGGGTCTGCACTCTGCGGCGACAGACCCCCGCCCGAATTGGTTTCTCGGCGACGAATCTGCAGTTTGGTGAGGCAAGTGGATCGAGGCCCGGGTCGAGCCCGATCCGGTACGTAAATTATCTGCATGTGAGATTCTTATTCTTCTCACGTGAGTGAGAATTGAAACTCCGACGCTTTTCATCTTACAGTGATCAAACACGAATTTTCATACTAAATTTTACACAAACGCATAAAATATTATGTGACGAGTTAAGTTTATAGTATATTGGGTTAGGCTAACAATTTGCAGAGACTCACTCATGATGCATAAAACTTACTTTAACTAGACTAGTAGTTGGTGAAGACTCAGCAGCAACATTTAGAGACGAAAACTCTATGTTTATAAGTTTATTTGCTCATTAATCTATTGTCAGTGTTGTTCGATTGAGAGAGCATACAAAGTTGAGAACTTTATACAGTGGGGGACGCTTGATATTTTGACTGCTGAGTGTGAGCTACACTTTTTCTTTTTTTTTCTCTCTATTTTTCCTTTTCCTTTTTTTGCCCCCTTTTTATGAGAATGTGGTCGAGTCTTGATTTTTCTTTTTCAGCAATTCAGCCAACAATCTGGGCCCAGTACGCTTGTATGGGCTATAAATCGGCCTTTTTGGGCTTGATTGGATTGGGCTGCGTGGGTTCCTAAGCTTTAGGAGTTGATATCCTATCGGGTCCAAACGGGGCGGATAACAAACCCGAAACTCTCCACCCGCCCCCTTCTCCAGCAATCGTAAAACCCTAACGGCCCTCTCACGGAGATAATTTCCGGAGGGGGAGAGAGAGAGTGAGAAGGAGAAATCAAGCCTGTTTCCGTCCAAAACCCTAACGGGGAGAGATGAAGCCGGTGGTGGGAATGGTGGTGTCGAACAAGATGCAGAAGTCGGTGGTGGTCGCCGTGGATCGCCTCTTCCACCACAAGACCTACAACCGTTACGTGAAGAGGACCAGCAAGTTCATGGCTCACGACGAGACCAATGAGTGCAACATCGGCGATCGAGTAATTTTAATCTCATCCCAATTATTTAATTCTTCTTCTTCTTCTTTTTCTGCTATTGATTTTGATTGATAGAAGTGGACTTTTATTTACAAAATTTGTGTAAAAATTGTAATTTGATGCCAAATTCGTAATTTGAAGTGATTAAACTTGGTATAATGATTGCTGTGTTGTTACTCTACGAATCAAAAACGTGTTTTGGAGGTTTAAAATCTGTCAATGGCTCAATTGAATAGTGTTGAGCCATCAAAGCTAGATTGGACAACTACAAGTTTCTGAATGCATCAAAGCTAGATAGAAGAAGTTTTAGAGGGAGATGTAGAAATTTCGACATCAATTTAATTTCATTGAAGAATAAATGTGAGAGCATCATATAGGTATCTGTTGATCTGAGACTAACAATTGGATAAAACCAATAATGTCAAACATCTACAATGAAGTGTTAATGGGGTTTCGATAAAGTTAATAGGATCAGAGTTTCGATCCATTTTTGGTCAAGCTTACAAGGGAGTTTGCTTTACATGTCACCATGTATAGGTAATGCTCAACCTTTTTGCATATAGGAAGTTCCGGGAGTTTATGTTCCATATCAAATGAAGTTAATAACTCGGATGCACATGTGTGGTGGAGATTTTCCGATACGATTAATCGAACGGTCAATTTCGCACCACGGGGAGTTACGGTTGTCTCACTTATAGGACGACAATAAAGATTTTCGTACAGAAAGCAAGCAAAGACAAGAGATTTTACGTGGTAACCCAAATTGAAAAAAATCACGGGGAAGAAGAGGGGAAATTCACTAGTTTGCAAATGTTACAATGAACTTATAGAGCTATCTTGTGTTTTCAATCTTTCTGCGCTAAATCGGCTTGGATCCTTTTCTTCTAGCCCTCAGCGTGTAAATACCTTGAGAGTCATAACTAATAGTGCGGATCTCCATAACCACATGATTTACAAGTTGCGATTCTTTTGTAACTGCTCAGATCACCGTGCTTGGTTGTTGTAATTAACATGCAGAAATATATGCCTTCATCCGTAATGGCCTGCGTTGAATCGGAGGCATATAGCGTTTGAAATGTGGGAGCAATCTGGCAGTGTGATTGACTCCACAGATCGCAAAATCTTGCTGCTGTGTTGTATCCAGTAGTGGAGGTGAAAGACTTCGTAGTGGGCATGCGTTGTTAGAATCGGGACTCCCAACTCGTAAAGTACTTTCGCCAAAGTTCTACATCCAGATGAATGATTCTGACTGAAGCAATCTCGAGGAGGCACTCAAGCTTTCTCCTCGGACCTGGGTAAAGTGGTCTGGAGAAGGTGCTCGAGCTTTTCTCCTCGGGCCTAGCTGAAGTGGTCTCAGGAAGGTGCTCGGGCTTTTCTCCTCGGTCTTGGCTAAGGTGGTCTTCTGGAACATTGGGTTTGTTGTTTCGCTCGAGACGATCTTGATGAAGTAAGACACGTGTCGCGATCCTGATGAAGACCAGAATTTGACTACTACAGATACCCCCGCCGCCTCATTTTTTGAGACTCAGATAGATATGGAGGGGAGCGAACTAATCCATTCTCTAGCATGATCTCTCTCTCTCTCTGAGAAGTTGTGGCATCATTTATACTTCGTGGGGGAGCAGTCGAGGTGTCTTTGGGAATTGGACTGAATGCATCATGGCTGGCGGACAGCTGGTAATTTAATGAATGAGATTCTGGTGTCATGATAATGAGATTGTGTGGCAGAGATGGTTGATATCTGGCTGATTTGATATACTGTAAATTGCGGAACACGAACTGACTTTTTTGGGGTGGTTGAGAATTTGGATAGGAAACGATCTGGTATCTTCATTTATAATAGGGTGGATCTCTGGAAGAAGTTTGTCCATCTTCTCAAGGATTCTTTGCCCCCAAACTTCTTGTTCTGATAGATAGTGATGATGTTCTTCTTCTTTGTCCAATAGGGCAAGGAGAGGGAGAAAGATGGAGATGGTGGAGACGGTTGGCACAACATATCAGTCTTCACGATGATCTTGTTGCAAAACAACAGTTTTTGCGACAAGGTCGTGCTGCCAGGGAAGGTAGGAGGGCTCTTGCTTTGACTTGATTTGCTTGTCTGATCTCCGATTGGGCCAAATCAACTCTTAGCTTGGTGCTATGAGATCTTCTTTCCCGATGACAGATTAGATAGGAATGGGGGCTGTCCTGAGCGGTAGCGGAGGTGGACTTGGTTCCCCGTCGTCTTTCATGTCCGGTCATCTTCACTCCTGGCTGGATCATGTCGCTCTCGTCTTGGGAGACTCCTTTCTTACGGCGAGGCGCGAGAAAGAAGCATGGAGGTGCCTTGGGATGCCACCGATGAAGCATTCTAATTCTGGAGTTCTGACCTCTTCCTCAGGATGAAAGGCGAGTGGTGTGATAGCATCACTGTCTTGTATGTCCGGGGGTCCATCTGGCTTTCTTGGAGGCGTGTTCTAGTCAGAGAGGAGAAAGTTTTTCACCTGAAGGATCTCCTATTTTTGTGCAGGAATCTCCCCAAGCTCCCGCCAAGATCTGTGGAAGGTGGCATGAACAATAGGGTCGCGTCCATATGAAGCATTCTATGACAGGCAGATCTTTGTTTATTTCAGCATCAGGAACTTATTCGCTAGGTTTGGACGGGCACGAACGAATTTATCTGTATTTCTTTTCAAAAAAGCAAATACAAACGGATGATAGATCTTGTAATTACTCTTGTTAGATGTAACCAAGTTTTTATTTGAATGGAAGTAACTGGAAATTTATAATAAAAGCGTTAATGAAAATGTTTTGGATCTTTCCTAGTTTGTTTTACCATTATTTTTGTCTGGGATTGGAAGTCTCCTCAGAGCATTTGCTTTGACTTTGGGATATTTGGTACTGGCATATGGATGTCTTGGACCGTCATGTGTTGGTTTGGCGTGTAGTTCCCGAGTAGGTGTTAGTCCTACAATGATACCTGGAAATTTATGTACTCTGAGTGGGGAAAATTCCAGCTTTGGAGTTGAGCCTCCGAGAGGGGGTAAATTCTACAACGAAGTCAGGTTCGCATTCACTTCTGAGTGGGGGGAAATCTCATCAACGAAGCTGTGAAATCGGGACTCTGAGAGGGGGAAAATTCTTGCATCAGGGTCTGGTTTCCGATGGGGGGAAATCCTACAACGGAGTGTTCTTGAATAGCTGTAGAGGAGACTGTGTTGCCGCCTCCGAGTGGGGGAAATCCCACTCGGGATGTATTGACCAAGTATTGGAAGTAATTAGGATGCGCACACAAGCATACAATGAGAGACTAAACAAAATGTTAGATGCAAATGTGGGTGAATTTGGTTGTATGAGCTTACCTTATGGATTCATGATATTAGTACGTCGAGGGAATAATCCAGACAAGAAAACTCTTATAGATATACCTTACATCTCATGGAGCCATTGGTCGAGCAAATATAACCCGAGCAACCCCAGACTGCCAAATTATCAAGCACATTCAAAACTGAAATCATACCTGAAGCTTTTCATTCTCGAGAGAGCATTTGGACTTATGACCATACGGGACTAGTACGTTGAGGGGGTAATCCAAATAAGGAAACTCTCATAAATATAACTTGTGCCACGTGTAGTCATAGTCTTGTTGGACCTGCAAAAACTTGGTCTGAATTGAGGGTATCACCCAACAACAGATTGGACGCGTCTGTTCCGGATAGGGGCCACTATCTCGTGTGATGATCCGATACCTCCAACGTGGGAGTAAACTCATCAGCGAAGTTGTTCTTTCTTGTGGGGGATATCCCTTCAACAGTGTTGTCTCCCGAGTGGGGGAAATCCCATCATGGAAGGAACCCGGCACAGGGAAACTACCGAGGGTTCATTTGCCCGTGGGTTCAGACGAAGGAAGCCCGTAAGTTAGTGTTTGTGCTCTGAATGGGGGCAAACCGATCAGCGGAATATCAAACGGGGGTTCTAAGAGGGGAAATCCTTGTAGCGGAGTAGGGGCTCCTAATGGAGACAATCTCACAACGGAGGGTTTCGACTCCTGTAAGACGACCAAGAAAAGCCCGTAGGCAAGTCTGCATTGACACTTCCGAGTGGGAAAAATCTCATCAACGGAGTGTACAGACATGATCTTTCGAGTGGGGGAAATTCACAACGGAGGGATCGCAAAGTCACCTCCGAGTGGGAAAATCCCATTAGCGGGATGTGTGGATGGATTGATGTTTTAACCGCCTCCGAGTGGGAGAAATCCCATCAGGAGGGGTTCTCGAGGCCGCCTCCGAGTGGGAAAAATCCCATCAGCGAGGCGTGTGGATGAATGGACGTTGTAACCGCCTCTGATTGGGGGGAAATCCCGTCAGCGGGGGCTCTTGCGGTCACTTCTGAGTGGGAGAAATTTCATCAGCAGAGCGTATGGAAGGATGGATGTACTGCGAAGGTTTAGGAGCATAGAATAATATTCAAAAAACGCAATACATAAGATTAGGATGGAAAGGAAGCTCTGTATGTCTGAAATGGGTAGCCAGTCGATCGCCTTGTATTGGGTGATCAGGTTCTACTCCCGAGGAGGTTGAGTGTTTGATTGTCTGGAAATTGCTTCGGGGGTGGGGATATACTCTTTGAGGAAGCTCTGTTGGACGAGCTCTTCTAGGTACTTTTGGAGGGCCCAACCGTAGACGATTTGGTGCCCCTTTGCAGTCGTGGTAGGAGCGGTATTCCTCCGACTCGAGAAGTGAGGGATTGTGCTGGATCAATTTCGAACGTCTGATTATGGCTAATCTTTGATGGTGTTGAAGACTTCATTGATCGGGAACTTCATCAGATGAAGTGTTCCATCGATCTGTAGCTTCGGCATGGACTTGGTGGGTGGATTAGGAGCACTTGCTTCTTGTAAACAGATTGCCTTCAGTGGTTGTGATGGCCTTCCCTTTGGATGTCGCATCGTTGACGATTTGCTTTCGTGGAGCCATCATTGATTTGGAGTAGGCTTTGTGAGAAAGGTTATGAGGGGAGAGATCTTGAGTGTAGGGGGCTCATATCTCAATGAAAGCACCAATTTGTAGGGACTCAGATCTTAACGAAAGCGCCAATTTGTGTTGAAGATTTTCCGATACGATTAATCGAGCGGTCAATTTCGCACCATAAGGAGTTAGAGTTATCTCGCTTATAAGACTACAATAAAGATTTCCGCACAGAAAGCAAGCAAAGGCAAGAGATTTTCCGTGGAAACTCAAATTGGAAAAAAATCACGGGGAGGAGAGAGAGTAAATTCACTAGTTTGCAAATGTTACAGTGAACTTATAGAGCTATCTTGTGTTTCCAATCTTTCTGGGCTAAATCGGCCTGGATCGTTTTCTTCTAGCCCTCAGGGTATATATACCCTGAAGTCATAACTAATAGTGTGGATCGTGCACATCTCCATAACCGCATGATTTGCAAGTTGTGATTCTCTTGTAATTGCCCAGATCATCGCGCTTGGTTGTTGTGATTAATGTGCAGAAATATCCGCCTCCATATGTAGCGGCCTGCGTTGGATTAGAGACATTATAGCGTTTAAAATGTGGGAGTGATTTGGCAATGCGATTGACTTCACAAATCGCAGAATCCCGCTGCTAAGTTATATCCAGTATTGGTGGTGGAATGCCTGCGTTGTGGGAATCGGGACTCCAGACCGCAAAGTGCTTTCGCCAAAGTTTTACATCTGGATGAATGACTCGGACTGAGGTGATCTCGGGGAGGCACTCGAGCTTTCTCCTCGGGCCTGGCTGAAGTTGTCTCGGGAAGGTGCTCGGGCTTTTCTCCTTGGGCCTGGCTGAGGTGGTCTTCTGGAACACTGGGTTTGCTGTGATCCAGATGAGTAAGACACGTGTCGCGATCTTGATCAAGATCAAAATCTGACCACTAAAACATGTTAAGATGAATCTTTTACGAACCATTTTAATATATTACCAATATATTTGTTGTTATGCTAATGTTTAGTTTTCAGTGACTGATATACATTCTTTCAAGCATTTATATGTTCTTGACAGATTCTCATTAAAAAAGCAGTCAAGTGTGTCATTTTTGAAAGTATACAGTGAACAATGACAACAACAACTCAGCATTAGTTACCTGAGACAATCAATGGGTAACTTAACAACAATCATGTATCTGTGCCATGTGTTTGATGATAAATGGTCTTGAGTCAATCATAGAGTTAAGACAGTATATGAGCTCAAGAAGCTTAGGTTTGGCGTGAGATTATCTTGGTATAAGCTCACGTGAGATTGTTTGATGACCTAAACAAGAAGAGCTTGAGCGAAGTAGCATTAGACAAGCTCGAGCATAGCTTGATCTTAAGTCCAAGTGTTTTAATTATCCTTAATGATTTACTCATACCCTTTTGAATCAGATTCTACTTCCCTTGTTATGATAATTGAAAAATGACTTTATGATTTTCACCTTGTTCTGTAAGCTTATATGTATAAATCTAAAGTCTTCTTTTTCCCACAATGTTTTGGAATCATGCTACAACAAAACCTGGTTTATAATGGGGTACCTTGCTACAATACTGGAGGCAAAAACATAATAGTAATTAATAGAAATTGATACTTATTTAAATTCTTACAACAACAACAACAACTAAGCCATTTGTCCCAAGTATTTGGGGTAGGGTACATGAACCAAAAGAGAATTACGCCAGATCGGGCACATGGATCAGCTTTCTCCACTCATTCCTATCGAGCAATATGCCTTCACTAAAACCTTTAGCCTCTATATCTTGTCGTATTACCTCCATCCATGTTTTCTTCGGTCTCTCCTGTGCTTTTTTAACTTGCCCTAATTTGATACGCTTTACTCACTGGACTGGCGCACATGTAGGTCTACGTCACACATGACCAAAATATCGTAGGCAGTCTTCTCTCATCTTCTCTTCTATAGAGGCTACGCTTATCTTAGTACGAATATCTTTATTTCTCACCTTATCTCTCCTCGTGTTACCACACATTCAATGAAGCGTGTAAATCTTTGCTACACTTATATTCTGGGCATGATATCTCATTATAGCCCAACATTCTGTGCCATATAACAAAACTGGCCTAATAGCAGTCCGATAAAACTTTTCCTTCAGCCATAACGAGATATTACCATCACATAAAACTTCTGAGCAATATGCCTTCACTAAAACCTTTAGCCTCTATATCTTGTCGTATTACCTCCATCCATGTTTTCTTCGGTCTCTCCTGCGCTTTTGTGCCTTAATTTGATACGCTCTATTCGCTGGACTGGAGCATATGTAGGTCTACGTTGCACATGACCAAACCATCGTAAGCGGTTTTCTCTCATCTTCTCTTCTATAGAGGTTACGCTTATCTTAGTACGAATATTCTCATTTCTCAACCTTATCTCTCCTTGTGTTACCACACATCTAATGAAGCATGTACATCTTTGCTACACTCATCTTCTGGGCATGATATCTCATTATAACCCAACATTCTGTACCATATAACAAAACTGGCCTAATAGTAGTCTGATAAAACTTTTCCTTCAGCCATAACGGAATATTACCGTCACATAAAACTCCTGTTGCGCTTCTCCATTTCAACCAACTGGCTTGGATATTATGTTGACATTACTATTGATCTTTCTATCCTTTTGGATAATAGAACTCAAGTACTGAAAATGACTGCTCATTGGTATTTCTTGACCATTTAATGTCATAATACTATAATCTCGGATTCTCTGTTTACTGAATTTATACTCTATATACTCTGTTTTGGTTCTACTTAATCTAAAACCTCGAGATTCTAGAGTTTGCCTCCATAACTCCAATTTTGCATTTACCCTAGCTCTTGTTTCATCGACTAGGACAATATCATCAGCAAATAACATACATCACGGTATCTCATCCTGGATAGCTCTAGTAAGCTCATCCATTACTATGGCAAATAAGAATGGACTCAATGCAGATCCTTGATGCAATCCAATTGTGATGAAAAATCACTTGTTATGCCTCCACAAGTTCTGACATTTGCCACTACTCCATCATACATGTCCCTGATTATGTCAATATATTTGATGGGGGCTCTCTTTTTCATCAATATCCACCATAATACCTCTCTTGGCACCTTATCATAAGCTTTTTCTAAATCTATGAAGAACATATGCAAATTTCTCTTCCTTTCTCGAAATCGCTCTATAAGTTGACGAAACAAATGAATAGCCTCTGTCATCGATCGCCTTGGCATGATCCCAGACTGGTTCTCTGATATTTTAATATTCTGCCTTAATCTGTGTTTAATTACCCTTTCCCAAAGCTTCATAGTGTGACACATGAGTTTTATTCCACGATAGTTTGAACAACTCTGGATATCACCCTTGTTCTTATAGAGAGATACTAGGGTACTCTTCCTCCATTCATTTGACATCTTTTTAGTTAGCCAGATCTTGTTAAAGAGGTTTGTCGGTCATCTTACGCTCACCTCTCCTAAGCATCTCCATACCTCAATAGGAATTTCATCCGGGCCAAAAACTTTCCTTGACTTCATCCTCTTTAAGGCATCTTTAACTTCAGATTTGCTAATTCTGCGTATATAATTACGGTTCATATCTTAACACTGAATGGTAAGGTCATCCAAATCTTGAGTAGAACTACCATCGAGCAATTTGTCAAAATACTCTCTCCATCTTTCTTTGATTTCTTCATCTCGAACTAAAATCTTCTGATCATCATCTTTGACACCTCACAGTACATAAGTCTCTAGTATTTCTCTCTCTTATTCGAGTAATTCTATATGTATCCTTTTCAATCTCTTTGGTTTCCAACTTCTCATACACTTTTCTCATACACTTTTTTTTACACTTTTGCTCTTGCATTCTGAACAGCTTTCTTAGCCTCCTCCTTAGGTAGCTTATACCTCTCAAAACTCACTCCATCACAATTTTTCTTCAAATCTCTATAAGAGTTTCGTTTGATCTTAATGGCAGCTTTTACCTCTTCATTCCTTCATGATGTATCCTTACATGGTGGAGCACCATCCCGCGACTCACAAAGTACATTTTTAGCTACTCTTTTAATGCAACTAGTAATTTTGTTTCATGTTGTATTGGAATCATCTTGGGCTTTCCAATTTGCTTCATGTACTACTCAATCTATAAAAACTTCTTGGTTACCTTCTTTTAGCCGCCACCACTTATTCTTAGGATCTAACTTACATTTAATCTTTCTAAATCTCCTTCTAATCCGGATATCTAAAATTAAGAGTTTATATTGGATTACTACACTCTCACCCGGTACTACCTTACAATCCATACAACCATGGTTCAAAGTGTCGGTCTCGGCCGCCGACTCGGTCGGCACCGAGACGAATCGGTCTCGGTGACTCGGATCAGACTTGGATGATACGCGCAAAATGCTACATAGAACGCCAAAAAAATTATGAAAAAATCATGACAAATCGTAAAAAAAGTAGACATCAAAATTCATGTATCACATATTCAAAACATATCACCTAGCACTCAAAACATAACGTGCAAGTACAAATACAAGCATCATCGGTAGAAAGATATCAAAATACATGCATAATATAGTAAATTACACAAAATAATTCATAAGTGCTTGCTAATATAGTCATTTTCATATTGAATTACGAGGAGCACAAAATCATCATTATCATCATCCTCGCGATAAGTATAAAAATCAGGTATATAGTTTCCATAAGGATAATAATATGTTTGTGGGTGAGATCCTGTAAGCTAAGAGATTGGCTGGAGAATCCAGCATCAGAGTAATATGGCGGTAGGGGTTGTGCAATATCAGCTCCATGGTGATAATTCCCAAAATCTCGATTTTTCGGTGCTGCTAGTAGAATATTCACTAGTGCTAGAATAATCAGTGCTAGAATATTGGCCAGATGTCAAATCCAACTCCTGTAAATGACCTTCAAGACTATGATGACCATGTGAGTAGTTATCATGTCCACTCGAATAATCATCGTTAGAACTGAAATCAACCAACCGATCCAAATGCCTACGCTGTTGCGAAATCTCCACCCGGGCTCTATGATCTGTATCTTGTGTGACATAATATTCTAAATTCCACGTCATAGCACCACCCATGGTTCACAGTCGCGGTCTCGGCCGCCGACTCGGTGGGCACTGAGATGGATCGGTCTCGGTGACTCGAATTGGTCTCGGGCGATACGCGCAAAACGCTACATAGAAAGCTCAAATTTTTTTGAAAAAAATCACGACAAATCTTAAAAAAATATAGACATCCACATTCATGTATCACAATATCCTAAACATATCACTCAGCACACTAAACATAAAGCGAAAGCATAAATACACGCGTCGTCGGTAGAAGCATATCAAAATACATGCACAATATAGTAAATTGGACAAACTACATTCATAAATACATGCTAATGTAGTTATTTTCACATTGAATTATGATGAGACAAAATCATCATAATCATCTCTGCGGTAAGTAGACAAACCGATACTAGTGCTCGTAAATCTTTCAAGTTGTGGTCTGTAGTCATGGACATATGTCACACCATAATGTTGGCCTGATGGCAAACTCAACATTTGCATATGATCTTCAAGACTATAATTTCCTCCATCAGTACTATTGCTGCCCTCATTATTATCATCATCACCACCATCGCCATCACTATCATCATTATCATCACCATCTTCACCATCATCACTACTATAACTGGATAAAACCCTCACATCTTCACCACCACTACCATCATCTACTTCTCTTATACCTCGGAGGGGGAGAGATCGAAAACACGGAGAGAGAGAGGAAAGGGAAGGGAAATAGACAGAGAGAGATAGGAGATGGAAAAGGAGAGGAAAAGATATGGAGAGAGAGCGGGTGAGAGAGGGAGAGGGATAGGGAGGGAGGGAGAGGGAAAGAGACAGAGAGAGGGAGGAAACATCATCTGGGGCTGGGGAGGAGCGGTCGGCGGCGATCAGGCAGCTACAGCGTCCAGATCTGAGCGGCGACGATCAGGCAGCGGCGACGATCTCCAGATCCGAGCGAAAGAGGTAAGTTTTTTTCTTCTTTTTTTTTTACCCGTTCGTCACGGGTGAATATACGTTTCGAGCCGACTCGGCCGAGAATCAGAGTTGACTCGGTCGACTCGACCGAGTCACGACCGATTCGGCAATGAATCAGCCTAGTCGACTGAGTCAACTCTGATTCTTGGCTAAGTTAGTTCCTCTGAGTTGAGTCGACCGACTCGTGACTCGGACTCGTCTCGGAGCGGGCGGAGATGGATACGACTCGGCCGATTCGTCTCTGACTCGGCCGAGTCTTTGAACCATGGCACCACCTTGTTGGCTTCCACCAACACCATGAGTCTCTTCATCATTACCGTCATCACCTCTATAACCGCCGTCATCATCATCACCACCATCACCGTCATTACCGCCGTCATCATCACCGCCATCACCATCATCGTCGCCATCACCGCCACTTTCGTCACTACAACGAATGCCTTCATCCAACCAACCTAAGTCATCTGGTGGTAACATCGGTTGTTCTCCCTCACGAATTCACTCATCTAAAATATCATCATTGAAAATATTGTTCTGATCAATTAGGTTGTAATAATCATCAGTGTCACTTTTGCATGTCAAGTTTCTTACTCGCAATCGTATATTGTAATGCACAAATATTAGTTTATGCAACTTGTTCATTGCCAGCCGGTTGCGCAATTTTGTATGAATCAGCGACTACCTGCTCTAATTTCTTTCACAACTTGATGAAGAACATGTTTGGCTTAAAACTTTGATGGTAATTTTCTGCAGATTGGAAGCTTCTTCACCATAATTAATCCACCAATCAGCTGGAAGAGATTGTTGTATTGCTCTTCTAGTTAGTGAGCATTCAAATTCTCCAACTCCATTCATAAATAATTTTATTTATGAGAATACACATCATAAGTGTTAATATTTGCATAACATTATATCGATGAAATAAATTATTATTATCTCATTAATAGCTCTTGTTTGTTTATTCAAATCCGACTCCAATCTTTTAATGACCTCCTTTAATCCATTTCTCACTTTTAGATGTGTAGAAAAGTTTTTTGAATATTAGAGTGCTAGATTTAATAAATATGCTGCAGTAATGTAAGCACATGCAGTGTTCTAAATATCCCCGATATAACCTCGATATTGCGTTTATGGCACCTAGCTGCAATGATTTGGCACATCCAACTGATATAGCGTTTTCATCCAAAATCGTCGATAAATAAGCATGAACCCGATATATCGGCCGCAATTTCGATGATTTTGGACCCGATATAGCGTTTTACACCCAATTTTTAGGTTAGGTACTTGGGTAATTCGAGTGATGTGGCAATGTCATTTTTGAAGATTCTACACTTGGATAGTGATTATGGATTCATAGGCTTAATGCAAGTTATCGAGTTAAGTATATCTTAAACATATAAATATGATGTTTTATGTAGATTTATATAATTTTATGCATATATTGTCTTATTGTGATGCGATTTAAGACAAAAAGATATGTATATTACAGTCCAATTTTGACATCCGATTTTTGAAAATATCCCCGATATATCCCATCTCCGATAAATTTTTCCGACCGATGTAGCCGCTGTGGCCGCCATTTAGAACATTGAGTACATGATTGTTATGATATGACAGTTTCAATTTCTAGTTAACAAATATGATTTCTAGGCAAATAAATTAACAACAGCATGCAAGTGTTTATGCAATTGTCCCTCCCATCTTCTATAATGATATCCCAGTAATTCTTTCAGTTCTTATTTGATGCCTTTACAGTCAATTTTGCTCTATCCATAACTTCATATATAATAGATAATGTAGGTTTCTTGTCCTGGTCCACTATCTTCAAGAGTCTAACAAGAGGATCAATAATGTTTTGGGCCTCTCTCGCCTTCTTTCAAAATCGGTCAATTAGAATGATATTAGAAAGCTTATCTCGCACACTTCTACTCCTTTCCTTGTTGAATTCACGCCATTCGGTAGTCATACACATTCTTTTCAAATCTTGCTCATAGCGAATAAAGCTTTCAATAGAAATAAACTCGGTGGCAAACCGTATTATATCTGGTCTCAACAAATCTCTATCTCTGATAAATAGCTTCATTAAATTTATCACTTTGAGGCTATTGTAAATAAATAATGTGATCATCTTAGCATCATCAATGTCTCCTTGACTGATTTCATAAAGTCATTATCTTCAAGTATCAAATCAATGTAATGTGCTGCACAGGGAGACCAAAATAAATGTTTTCTCTTCTCTATTAATATGTGACCAGTTGCTTTGAAACTTGCCTCATTATCTGTTACAACCTGCACGATAATATCTTCATCAACTTTATCTATTAGCGAGAATATATAATCAACAGTTTTTGAGATATTAGTAGTATCAACAGAAGTATGGTAGATCATGCTTTTATCACAAGAAATCATGAAATTAACAATAGGCTTTCTATTCTGGGAACTCCAGCCATCACACATGATCGTGTAACCATATTGCGGCCATTATATTTTTATTGAAGCAATATGTACTTCAGTTTCTTTCATTTCCTCCTCTAAATATAAATTGACAATCTGGTACCCTGTAGGACCTTTTACACCTAGGCCTGCCTCCGCAATAGTATTAATCATGGCTTGGTAGTAAGGACCACTATCAGTTGCATTTAATGGTATTGCATTGTAGTGAAAGAATTTCGTCATGAATTTTCCAGCTTTTTAATGTTCTCAGTTGAGAACATGCTTTTGATTGATTTCTGTTTTGTTGGGAACATGTACAGATCAATACAACGAGCTGAAATTTCAGCTTCTCTCATGGTCATACTCCTACGTAATTCACGGTTAATCCCTGATCCTGAAGGCTGCGAGCTACTGCCACCAATATCCACTCCTTCTTCCGATCTCCAAGCCATTTCACGATTTTCTTTCATAGCTTGTTTTAGTTGTCTTCTTTCAACTCCTTCTAAATCACCAACTTCTTCAATTTTATTATCAGAATCTTTATCGGTCACATCATAAAAATCTTCCTCACTTAAAGATTTCATAAGTCGCTCTTTCTTGGATTTTATGGCCGCTCTTTCTTCGTTACCTCTCATTATTTGAGATACCTCTGATACTCGCAAGCATCCTTCTACCTGACCGGGTACATGTGTTATATGTTGCTTCGATATAGAGATACCACCATGGACTTGTTTCCCATAATAATTATATTTCACAAGTTTTCTACTTCCACCAATAGGGGTACCATGTTCCCATCCAATATCGCGTTGTTTTGGAGCCATACTGAAATTTAAAAAATTATCTGTTAAATTAAATTAAAATTAAAATTAACTAAATTAAAATTAAATTAAATTAAACTCAATTAAATTAAACTAAATTAAATTAAAGTAAACTAGTTCATACTAGATTAAGCTAAACTAAATTACCTAATTTCAATAAAATTATTAAATTACCTAACTTAATTATAATTACAAAATTTTATTAAATTAGATTAACCTAAATTAAATTTAACTAAACTAAACTAATTTAAATTAAATTAAATTAAACTTAATTAAATTAAACTAAATTAAATTAAAGTAAACTGGTTTATACTAGATTAAGCTAAACTAACTTAATTACCTAACTTCAATAAAATTATTAAATTACATAACTTAATTATAATTACAAAATTTTATTAAATTAAATTAACCTAAATTAAGTTTAACTAAACTAAACTAATTTAAATTAAATTAAACTCAATTAAATTAAACTAAATTAAATTAAAGTAAACTGGTTTATACTAGATTAAGCTAAACTAAGTTAATTGCCTAACTTTAATAAAATTATTAAATTACCTAACTTAATTATAATTACAAAAATTTATTAAATTAAATTAACCTAAATTAAGTTTAACTAAAATAAACTAATTTAAATTACATTAAACTCAAATAATTAAAATCAGAGAGGGGAACAGAGGGAGAGAGAGGGATTGAGAGGTAGAGAGAGGAACAGAGGGGAGAGAAAAACAGAGGGAGAGAGGGGGACTGAGGGATAGAGAGAGGAACAGAGGGGGAGGGAGGAACAGAGGGGATAGAGGGAGAGAGGGATTGAGGAAAGATGCAGAGGGAGAGAGACAGAAATCGACAGAGAGAGGGAGAGAGATCGACGGAGAGAGAAGGAGACAGAGAGGGACAGAGAGACACAGAGGGAGAGATCGACGGAGACAGAGAGGGGGACAGAGAGATCGACGGCGAAAGCGACACAGAGGAAGAGCGAGGGAGAGATCAACCGACGGAGAGAGAGAGGTACCTGCGAGGGGAGAGTCGACGGCGACGGGCGTGGGTTTTTCCTTTCTGATTCAGAACGTAGAGAGGGGGGCAGCGTGAGAGATCTCTCTCTCCCCCTTTATGTTCGCGAATCACGGGTGCCGAGTTGACTCGGGTCGGTTCCGACTCGAAGCCGACTCGGTCAACTCGGCACCCGCCCTTTGACTCGGGCGTCTGAGTCGTCTCCTTGGTGTCGAGTCATCTTCGACTCGGCTGAGTCCTTGATTACTGCATACAACAACTTCTATCTACTTTCCTAATTAAAAAAAAAATCTATTTGGCTCACACTTGATCCACTTCTAAAAGTGATCAAGTGAGACTCTCTCTTCCTAGACCAAGTATTCGCTAAGATCAAATCATACGACAAAGCAAAATCTAAAATCGAGTTACCTGGTTCATTTCTTTCCCAAAACTAAATCCTCCATGTATACTATTAAACCAATAACGATTAGTTTCTACATGCCTATTGAGGTCATCGCCTATGAAAAGCTTTTCTCTAATGGGTATGTCTTGCACTATCTCATCTAAATCCTCCCAAAAGTGACGCTTACTAGATTCATCAAGTCCTACTTGTAGTGCATAAACACTAATAACATTAAAAATCTCCCTACCTAAAATAAGTTTAACTAGTAAATTCTATCACCCTTTCTCCTAACTTCCACTACATTCTCAAGTAATTGTTTATCTATGATCACACTCACCCCATTACGATTTCTATCTCTACCAGTATACCAAAGTTTATAACTCCAAGGCTCTATAATTCTAACTTTTTCACCTACCCACTTAGTTTTCTGCGCACACAAAATACTAACATTTCGTCTAACCATAGCCTCAACTAACTCTGCTAATCTACCTGTAAGAGAACTTATGTTCAATGATGCTAACCTAATCTTATATTCATGAGCTAACTTCTTTACTCTCAGCCGCTCATAAAAGTGTGAGAACATTGCTCATTTGACACCACATCCAGGCGCCGATGTGGCTGATCTACCTGTAATTTCTTTTAATTTCTTGTAATTTTGCTCCTCAATTTTTTTTGTAAGTTTTCCCGAATCAATTTTTAATGGAAAACAGTGGCATGTCGTTTTGGACGATAACCTAGCAATCCTTGCCAACTTTTCACTATATCCGGGCTCCGATGCAGCGCATCGCTCAGTAGGGAACACCCTAACAAAATTTAGTTCTTGGTTCATGTTCATAGTATGTGACAATATTTTACGTTGGTGGTCACCGACCTACCACAACCCTCCTCTTTTTTCCTGGCTTGGGACAGGCAGTGAACGTTGCACTGGCGGAGTTTAATTTCTTAGCACATAAGAAATTCTGAGTTTGTACCTTTGGTATTAGTAGAAATTGATTTGGATTTATATTAGTTAAGGTTATCTCCTACAAGATATTTCTATTTAAATGTGTATAGTGAACACTGCTAATCAAATATGCAATAATAAGTTTTATTGTTTTGTTGAAGATTAGTTCAATGGTCTTTAAGACTGACTAATGTTCATTTCTCATATATTGTTAGGTTTTCTAGCATTATTTATAAACATCGCCCCTTATACACCTCCTTTTCTCTATAAATAGAGTCTTCATGCAATGTCCTTTCTGAAAACTATATGAAAAGAGAAGGACAATTAACATGAGTAACCTTGGTTAAGAGCGATATTTACAAACTATTTTACATGATTGAAGAAAACAACTTAAAATTATATAAAATAACAGTGAAGCACAATAACCACCTCCTAGTTATGTAAGATTAGTGTGAGACACTTTAAAAACAATGAAGATATATCCATGATGTTTTTGATGATTGTTGAATTAATCAATAGAATAAATCAACAAGAAACAACGGACAAAAAGAAAAAAAGAAATACAACAACTAAGTCATTTGTCTCAAGTATTTGGGGTAGGCTACATGAACCAAAAGAGAATTACGTCGAATCAGGCACATGATCAGCTTTCTTCACTCATTCTTATCGAGCAATATGCCTTCATTAAAACCTTTAGCCTCTATATCTTGTCGTATCACCTCCATCCATGTTTTCTTCGGTCTCCCCTGCGCTCTTTTAATTTGCCCTAATTTGATACGCTCTGCTAGCTAGACTGGCGCATCTGTAGGTCTATATCGCACATGACCAAACCATCATTGACGGTTTTCTCTCATCTTTTCTTCATAGGGGCTACGTCTATCTTAACACGAATATCCTCATTTCTCACTTTATCTCTTCTCGTATTATCACACATCTAACGAAGCATGCACATCTCTGCTACACTCATCTTCTGGGTATAATGTCTCTTTATAGCCCAACAATCTATACCATATAACAAAGCTGACCTAATAGCAGTCCGATAAAACTTCTTTTAGCCATAACGGAATCTTACGGTCGCATAAAACTCCTATTGCGCTCCTCCATATCAACCAGTCGGCTTGAATCTTAAGGTTGACATCATTATTGATCTTCCCATCCTTTTGGGTAATAGAACTCAAGTACTTAAAATGACTGCTCATTGGTATTCCTTGTCCGTCTAGTGTCATAATAGTATAATCTCAGATTCTCTCTTTACTGCATTTGCACTCCATATACTCTGTTTTGAGCCTACTTAATTTAAAACCTTGAGATTTTAGCGTTTGCCTCCATACTCCAATTGGCATTTACCCCAGCTCTCATTTCATCAACAAGGACAATATCATCAGCAAATAGCATACACCACGGTTTCTCATCCTGAATAGCTCTAGTAAGCTCATCCATTACTATGACAAATAAGTGAACTCAATGCATATCCTTAATGCAATCCAATTGTGATAGAAAAATCACTTGTTATGCCTCCACAAGTTCTGACATTTGCTACTACTTCATCGTACATGTTCTTAATTATGTCAATATATTTGATGGGAATTCTATTTTTCATCAATGTCCACCATAATGCATCTCTTGGTACCTTATCATAAGCTTTTTCTAAATCAATAAAGACCATATGTAAATTTCTCCTCTCAAAATCGCTTTATAAGTTGATGAAGCAAATGAATAGCCTCTGTCGTTGATCGCCCCGACATGAACCCAAACTGGTTCTCTGATATTTTAATATTCTGCCTTTACCTGTGTTCAATTACTCTTTCCCAAAGCTTCATGGTGTGACACATGAGTTTTATTTCACGATAATTTGAACAACTATGGCCCTTGTTCTTATACAAAGGTACTAGGGTACTCTTCCTCTACTCATTTGGCATCTTTTTAGTTAGCCAGATCTTGTTAAAGAGGTTTATCAGTCATCTCCCGCCATCTCTCCTAAGCATCTCCTTACCTCAATAGGAATTCCATTCGGGCTAACAACTTTTCTTGACTTCATCCTCTTCAAGGACTCTTTAACTTCCAATTCGCTAATTCTACACATATAATTACAGTTCATATTCTGGCACTGAATGGCAAGGTCACCCAAATCTTGAGTAGAACTACCATTGAACAATCTGTCAAAATACTCTCTCCATCTTTCTTATGTTTCTTATCTCGAACTAAAATCTTCTGATCCTCATCTTTGACATACCTCATAGTACATAAATCTCTAGTCTCTCTCTCTTATTCAAGCAATTCTATATATATCCTTCTCAACCTCTTTGGTGTCCAACTTCTTATACACTTCTTTGTAAACTTTAGTTCATATATTTTGAACAGCTTTCTTAGCCTCCTTCTTGGCTGGCTTATACCTCTCAAAACTCACTCTATCACAATTTTTCTTCAATCTCTTTAAGAGTCTCGTTTGATCTTAATGGCAGCTTTTACCTCCTCCTTCCACCATGATGTGTCCTTACATGGGGAGCACCACCCCGTGACTCACCAAGTACATTTTTAGCTACTTTTTTAATGCAGCTAGCAAAGCAAAAAAGAAATGTTGACTATATTTTTCTAGTCTTACAATTACAGAAAAACAGGAAGCCTCCCTCTTCTATTAAAATAGCGCCAAACACATGAATCTATTTTCTCCGTCAGCTTTGGTAGAGACCCCTCAGTTGAAGTGACAAAAACCATATTCTCTTTTACTGCCTCAATTAGTAGAACATGAAGTTATCAATTGGTCCCATTGTAATTCAGCTCATTACTTCACCTAATACTTTGGCTTATAGTTCCATTAATGGAGAACTACTCTGGTCATCAAAATCGGGTCTTAAAGACTTTTATGTTGAACCAGGTGATTTCATCAAGCCATTCTTAGGCAAAAGCCCATAAAAATGTAACATAACAGTTGTTCTCTGATTTATGGAGATGAGAAATAAAGAGGAAACCCTGTTATATTAACTGGTGGCATGTTTGGCATTCCATTCACAGTAGAAATCCAAATCAGAATTTGTACTTCACCAAAATTTTTGTGGAAGTTACTTTGACATAGCTGGATAATGCATGAGAAGTACCTAAGAATAGATGGCAGCCTTTGAGGTGTAGAGAGTCAAGAAAATATGGTAGCCTTTGTGGTGAAGAAAAAAGATAGCTTCCCGGTAGGATTGTAGAGTCAAGAAAAGATGGTAGCTTTGAGGTGTTCAAAAGTCATCGTCTCGATTTTTAACCTTTTCCGATCAATTTGATGTTGGCTATGGAGTGCAGGCCTAGTTGAGAAGTTTTCACATATATTGATCAAATATATATCATGCCTGCCAAATAAAGTCAATCCTTTAAGTCGCTATTAGAGGCATGGCAGAGGTAACTTTTGGCAAGAGAGAGGTAAAATAGATGAGAGATAGGGAAATGACCCGTTAGAGAAAGAAATAACATTGTGGTTAAAGAACAATGTGACTGAAGGAAATGACTGGTTCTTTTTCAGGTATTGATTATGAAGTAGTGACTTGAACTGCCATGACGCAGGAATATTGCATAAGAATTTTAAAATAATCATTTTGTGACTACTATGGAACCATCTCATGAGCCAGTACATATGAGAAAGAAAAAGTAGGAGCATATTTTTAGATAGGAGAACTTAGATGGGGATGTATAAAATAAATTTAAAAGAAAGAACTTCACGTGATTTTGGTTTCTTTGAGAATGCATGTGAAATTGTGAAGCGCTTCAGAGGTACATGGTTGGTTCAAAACTCACAGTTGGTTAATGCCAATAGTATCAAACATGTATAGTGAAGTATTAGGGGGATGTCAATAATGTAGGTCAGTGAATAGATCATCATTTTGGATTAAAGCTTATCATCGTATTTGTGTTACGTCCTGCCAATTTAGGTAATTCTTAACTTTGCATACAAGAAGTTCTGAGATTGTACCTTCCTTATCGACTGAAGTTCATGAATACATCGGTTAAGATGTATCTTCCACAAAACATTTTTAGTTTAATATGTCACTAATATGATTTGTTTTCATGCTGATGTTTAGTTTTCGGTGGCTAATGTACCTTCATGCATTTAGATTTTCAGCGTCTATATTCTTCAATGCAAACACTTATTAACTAGACAGACTAGTCAAAAAATATGCAAAAGAACAAAATACTAAAGATGATATGGATTAGGGAAGACATTAATTTAACTTATTATCTATCCAGACTAATGCAGTGAACAACAATAGAAACAACTCATGTTTAGTTACTTAAGATAATCAATGAAGCACTTAACAACAATCTATAAAACTCTGTCATGTGTTTGATGATGGTCCTGAATCGCTGAGGAAGCTCGAGGCTCAGCTTGTGATTGTTTTGGTAAAATTGTGTGCAGCTTGTTCGAGAATCTAGCAAAGTAGCATCAGACAAGCTTTAAAATAGCTAGCGTTGGCTTGGATATAAATCTAAAGCTCAAGCATTTTAATTTGTCCCTAACTCTTCTCCATACTATTTGCATGGAGTTGGGATCAGATTCGAGTTACCTGACTATGTTAACAGAAGAAATGCCTTTTAATGATTTTCACCTCATTTCGTAAGATTATGAATAAATCTGAAGCTTTTTTCTTGCACAATTTTTAGAATCATGCTACAACAAAATCTGCTTCTTATAGTATCTATACATATTCTACAATACTAGAATGTAAAACACAGCAATACATTGGTAGAAGTTTGTACTAATTTAAATTCTTAGCATCTGGAATGTCCGAGTGTATACCTTCTGTGTCAGTGGAATTTGGTTTGGCTGTAGTCATTAAGGACCTAAGGTGAAAGATTGTTAATCAAATATGTGTGGTGAAACATTGTTAAGCAAATAAGTTGGTGAATCTGTAACAAGATTTATTGCTATGCTGAAATTTAGTTCAGTGGTCTTTAAACTGAGTAATATTCATTCTTTCATATATTGTTAGGTTTTCCAGCATTGCTTATAAATACTTCCCCTTTTAACACCTCCTTTTCCTAGATAAATAGAACAGTTCATCTAATTGCCTTCTAATATATACGAAAAGAAAACAACAGGCATATGATTATGAAGACCACATTTGAAGACGTATAATATGTGGAGACGTGGTTGGATAATGCATGAGTTCCTACGAATAGATCAAGGGAGGGAAGAAAAAGATAGTTTTGGGGTAGATCACAAAGAGTGAAGAAAAGAAGATAGTTTAGAGGTATTAAAAAGTCACAGTCCGACTCTCCATCTCTTTACATTAATACAGAGCCAAGAGTGCAAAGCTAATTAAGAAATTTCAACGAAATTTCAACGTATTGACCAATTACGTGTCTGCCGACATGAAGCCAGCCCTTTAAATCAGTGCCAAATTCATGTGTAACTTCTGGCAAGCATGGAGTTTAAAGAGATGAGAAAAAGGGCAGTAGTGACTAGAAAAGATTGTTGGATGAAGAACAATGTGATGGAAGGAAATGATTGGATGGATCTTTTCCGGGTGGTTAGAGGTAAGGTAATCATTCACACCAGACTTCAGCAAACAAGCCAATCAGTTGTACATATTTTATTCTGGTGCGCTGCGCATTTGCCTCATGAAATACATTAATTAACTGAGGTGAAACCTTTTAAAATCAAATTAATATGTTAGATTATAGATCTTTGTTTTCCTTCAGAAATCAACTTTTCTGGTACCTACATATAGGACCCCTTGAATAAAACCTATAAATGCTTCTCCTTTCCTTGGGTAAAAGTAAAATTAAAACAAGAGATCGTTTGTGTCTGCTTTGAGTGTTTATTTGTTCTCACATTAGCATGGATGTTTGTGCCTCACTTGGGTACAAGGCACAATAGGATATCATTATATCAGTCCTCGAACTGCTAACCCATCAGAGCATGAACTAGTCTCAATCAACCGGACATTTACGAGCTCAGTGTTTATGTTTACTCATCTGCTTCTGTTGCCTGCAGGTTAGATTGGATCCTTCAAGGCCATTGAGCAAACGAAAGCATTGGGTTGTTGCTGAGATCCTTCGAAAGGCTAGAATCTACACCCCACCAGTAGCCGCAGCTCCCACTATTAGCGAGGCTACACCTCCATCCTCTTGAGGCTTCCTTCGATGTTTGCTGAAGCACCGGCAACATCTTGAAAACGGTTCTTTCAACGTCGGTATATAATTGTAACCCCTTGGGGTAGTTTCAAGAACAAAATTTTGTTAGTCAGAAATGTTGGATCGTCATTTTGTATGTTAAGACTGACTTTGCGACATAATGACTCGTGTTTGATGAATTCTCGAGTAAACTGTATGAAGTTTCTCATAGCTATGAATTGGTGGTAATTTGTGGTGTTATTTTGCGGCTCTTTTTGGATAGTTTGCCCTGTTCTAATGCTAGAGATTCAGCAGATTTAGAAGGAACTTTTGTGTACAAAATGGAAATGTGCAAACCATTTTGTATGTGATGCAGTAACATTGTTGAAACATATTCAGAAAACTGTGTATATTGTTCTATGATTGTTACAAGGTACGCAAAAACCCTAGCTCTAAATCCTACTACCACCCAAGTTCTTCCTCAGTCCCCTCCCCCTCGTCGTTCTCCTGATCTCCTCCAACCCATCCCAATTCTCACAATCTACATAAAATCATGGACATCTATGCATAATTAGCCGATTTCGCTGGTTCCAAATTGATGAGCTCGCGAGCTAAGCCCACCGCCATCTCAAGACTTGCCATGAACTCTGCAAGCTGAAATCAACGAGCTCCAGGTTCTAATGCTTGGCTTCATGGGCATTCTCCTCACAACCTCGCCAGCCTCCTCGATCCTTCCTTCCCCCTGATCAAGAGATGTCAAGGCGACACGGGCATCGACAACTGCAAGCATCGTCACAGAGATCGGCTCAGCGCCGTCCCTCTTCAACCTACGAAACAATTCGAAGGTTCTGATGCCGTCTCCATTTTTGGAAGCGGCTGCTAGCATTGAACTCCCAAGTTGATGGAGACTGATGCACTATTGTGAACAATGGTGTGTTCAAGTTGCAATCGACCACAATCAACTTCAATCTCACTTGCACTCCAAGAGTCCCGTAAACAGCAAATAGACTCATTTGCACCAAACAAACAAAAAGAAAGAGATGAATCAACAAAAAGAAAGAGAGCAAATCCTCCACTAAAATCCATTCTCAATTCTCCAAACCTCAAGGATACATAAACAGCAGATCAAACTTGACACAGGAGTTTCAAACCACTAACATTCTCCAATCCAGCTTTGCGTTTTTGTTTAAACGATCTACAGGAACGACTGACTGCATGAAGCTGAAACCGCAATTTAGTGCTACAATGACAGCACCTCGCTGAACATAAATTCTCAGACATCAGCTAAACCTGATGAGATACTTATAATGTAATCGCGATTTTCTATGGTATGCTACCTGTTCTAGCCGCATTGATGGGACTAACACCCCTCCCACCTCCGCCGTAGTGAGTCATGCCCTCGCCTGCAGACACCCCAGCCCCAGCGACTGGAACCTGGGGCCGTCCATAACCATCAGAATAGCCTGCCGGGCTCACCGCTGCTGCTCCACTGCTCGCTTGCACGTGATGCCTTGCATAACCATCAGCGACGCCGGTTCCATTGCCTTTTGGTGCACCACCAGGCACTTGAGGCAGAGGCTGCGCGTAGACGTGAGTAGTGTATCCTGAACTTCCATAACCAAACCCAACATTTGGATAGCCAGCTCCTTGACCATGGCCGTAGCCGATGCCTTGACTTGCAGATGGATACATAGGAAATGGGCTGCCATAAGTTTCAGTATAGGGGTTCACTGCTGCATGAAATAAGGTAATTTAGAGAGGGAAAGTCCAAGGACTGTGTACCACATAAGGCAATTTGCAGTTTGCAATTTTTTTTAAAAAAAAAAGAGAGAAAAAATATTTACCGCGCTCTCCTTTCTCAGCATTCATGACATCGGCTCGTAGCTTCTCGATTTCTCTTGCCAATGATATCAGGTTCTTCTCCATGGCGCGCATCTGCTCCACTTGCTCCATGTTTGAACCTTTCTCATGCTCAAAAGCAGCACTTCAGCCAAAAGAATATGAGAGATTAGCACCATTGTTACAGATAAAGAAAACAAAGAAGAGGGAAATTGCGTTCGTGCGATGTCTTTTAGTGCATGTATTTCTCTAGTTGAGCCACTATTTGCATTCTCTTCATAACTTAAAGAACCTAATGTGCGTCTATTTTATGCTATCCAAGTTTAAAAACGAGCTGCTTCGCAACCACTAAGAGGCCTATAGAAGAAGGCCCTATGACCATATCAGCCTTGAGGTACAAATGCAAATTGTTAAAGTAACTTAACTTGGATCTCTTATATCTAAAATATTCAAGAAAGTTGATGCAAAAAATAGATCACTTAATTTACCGTAATTTCTGATGCTCCTGCCTCAAGCCATCTAGCTCAGCGATCAACTCAGGCAACCTCTTACTGTTACCACTTGCTTTCTGTAGTTCTTTTGTCAACAGGTCAATCTCACCAGTCAGCTCCTGCCTTGTGATGATTAAGCTCTGTGCCTCCTTATGAGCTTGCTGCAGCTCCTTCTTCACCATCTCGCCGGCATGGATATCGTCCTCCATCTTCCTGATCTTCTCCAGCAATCCTCTGATCTGGATATCACTTTCAGTTCGGATACTTCCAATGTGAGATTTTATTCTCAGCATTTCTTGCTGGTTTGCACCTATCTCCTGCCTCATGGCCGCATGTGTCGCTGCTAACATCTGATTCTCCCTTAGAAGCCGCTCTATTTCAGCCGCCTGAGAAGCCACTTTGTTTTCCAGAAGCTCAGGCGGGGGCAAAGGCTCTAAAGGGTGATGTGGGCCAACTCCAGGATAGGGACCATGGCGCATCATCCCAGGAGCTTGAATAGCCCGGCTCTCATACGGCCCATGTCCCCGTGCAGCCATACGATTTCTGCCAAAGATGAATTGTTAGGCCAACAAGAAATTATTTTTCCTATTTAGCAAGTCCTAAGTTCAACGCACAAATGCACAACAATTTATCAAGCTAAAAGAAGATTTGTTACAAGAATGAGAGTCATCTAGATATGAAAAGCATGGAAAGCACACTGCAAAAGGAGCAAAACATGAAAGATAATATAACTTTATACTAATAATTTAAATAGTATATATTCATCTCTTCCAATTAAATTTTGCAATGAACAGGTTGGTATGTATATCATGATGATTCCAATTACATTTTGCAATGAACAAGTCGGTATACTTTCCAGCACCTAAAGATTCACTCTAGCTTGTGCAAAATTTCCGGTGTAATTGGTACATGTCAAAATAGTTTACCTTAATCATGCTCAGATTTCTGCTATAACTAAAGGTTATGATCTAATTGGTCAAGTGAATAAAGGAGAAACTTAAACATACTTCAAGATTCAACCAAAACTTTGTTGTAACAAGCATCTTATACATTAGGAGTCAGAAATTACTTTAAAGTACTAATACCTAACCCTCTCGGCCCAGCTGCTCTTGAATAGAAGATACTTGACGTGTGCTCCTCGTTTGCATAAACTTAAAACTACATGACCAATATGTAGGTTTCCTTTCTACCTCCTATCCCTAGCCTTCTAGCCGTCATGAAGGTTTATCTATTGTCTAAAGCAGTCTAGAGACTCTCGACTGATAAGAAGAACACATTAGCTGTGCAATCATCACTAACACATTACCCACCAATAGCGGATGATACAATGACAGATAAAGCCAAACCAGATTCAGACGAGGATTCTGCATTAAAGTTCAAAAGGTTCACTATAATTTTGTTACCCAATATTTTATTGTTATAGGAAAGTGTCATGTCCTTGTTAAAACAATGATTTAGATGACATGGCTCCGGGTGTCAAACCATGATTCAGACATGGGATTTATCAAAATTTAGATACGTGCCACGTTTATGTCTGTCTTTACATTCAGGACTGTGCCTATGTAGCCATAGCAGTTAAAAGAAAAAAGTAACATTAGCCTAATGAAATTACATTCTCTTTCTGAACAGCCAATATGATGGCCAACATTTTAAGAGGCAAACATATGCATGTTCCGATAGAAAAGTTTTCATATCTAACTCATATAGGTCAAGTCAAGAGAGCTGTGATGCTACTCCTTTCATCCTATGGTAACAAATTTCTAACAGAGAAGGGCAAGGAATCAGCTGACTGATAGTCCATAGAGTTGAGCGTGTGATGTACACTCGTTAGATGATCTACACAGACAAAGGAGAGTTATCATTCTTTCTTTGTTTCCTTATTTTCTCCTTAGCTTTTCTGTTCTCTTTACTTCCTTTTTTCCTTTTCTATGGTTTTTCTGCTTCATTTTCTCATCTCAAAGTTTTTCTATTTTATTTTTTCAACTGAAACTGTAAAGGGGGTGGTCACATGTGTTAGACACACAGGTCACATCTGATATGGTTGACGTCGCTAGGAATACGAGGGACATGTGTCTTCCCTGAAGCTTAGGTTGGCCATTTGCCAAAATGCCTGGTCATGGCTTCATGGGTGGTATGAGGGGATGACGCATGAGAAATTTAAACCTTGAGTGTATAAATTGCAGTTTCAGTGATGCAGCTTAAACTAAGGAGTAAGGAATTAGCCAAGATTGGAACATGACACAAATTCAGTATTTATCTACATTATCATGCAGCTGCTCCACATAAAATGAAGAGGGGCGAAGCATACTTAGGGCGTGTTTGTTTCGCCGCAAAACGCCGCAAAACACAAGTCGTAAAACTTCTTTTCCATTTTCCGTTATTTGTTTCGCTGAAAAACAAGTTGCAAAATGCAACTCTTCTTTTCCAACTTGCAGTTGCTACAGTTAAATTTGTGGTTATGTAAATCTCACTTTTACACATATTTTCCCACTTGCAGTTGCTACAGTTAATTTTGTGGTCATGTAACTCTCACTTGTAGTACACTTATAGTTCAAAACAGTTACTTGATAATCAATATATAATTTAATATTATTAAATATTTAATATTTTAAATAGTGTTCAATTTCTAATTTAATTATTTAATTATTTAATATTTTTAATCTTTAATTTTTTTATTGTTTTAATATTTAATATTTAATATTTTAATTTAATATTTTTATTTAATATTTTATTATTTTATAAATACTTATTCAATTTTTTATTATTTTATTTAGAGTTAATATTTTATTAATATAACAATATTATACTTTAATATAAAATTACTATATATTTAATTATTTATTTTTTAATATAAAAATTACTTTATTAATATCATAATATATTTTATTATTAAATTAATATTTTATTATGCTAATATTGTAATAATAATTCAGAATAATAATACTAAAATGATAATTTATTATTAAATTATAATTATATTTTACTTTGTTAATTTTATATTTCTATAATATTACAACAAAATTATAATAAAATTTATATTATAATAATTTTCAAGTATTTTTAATATTATAATATTATAACTATATTTTATTATTTTTGTAAGATTTTTTAATATTTATATTTTATTAGTATTCTTAAAAATTTATTAACGTTCTTTAGATTTTCTTAAAATTTTATATTATTTATTTAGTTAATATTTTAGTAATATTTTACTATTTATACTAATATTTTATTAATATTATTGTTATAAATAAAATATTAAGATTATTAATTTTTTATCTCAAATTTATTAATACAATTAATTTGCAATAATAGATTTAATTTAATAGTATTTATAATATTTAAATCACTGCTACAGTTAATTTTGTGGTCAACTTTTTCACTTACACTTTTACATTACCAACCAAACACCGTAAAACACAATATACTTTACCATTTACACTTTCACTTTATCAACCAAACACCGTAAAACACAATATACTTTTCCATTTACACTTCACTTTATCAACCAAACACCGTAAAACACAATATATTTTCTCTGCTACAGTTCACTTTTTCCATTCTCATTTTACGACTTACGACTTGCGACGTTTTATAACGAAACAAACAGGCCCTTAGTGAATACAAAGAAGCTAAGCTGCACGGGCATTATCGTGAAGTTTCGCAAGGATTTCATATAATTATTGCATGCCTCTGAGATGTCATACATTGACAACTCATGGAGTTTTGTATGGCTCAGCATGTCGGGAAATAAAGAGGGTGAAGAACATTAACAGACAGAGAAAAGAGTGTCTGAAGCAGCGATTAATTGCAAAGACAGGTGTAAGAGAAAATAAGTGTGCTTAATAAAATGGATGAATCATACCACATTACTTGTAATAATGGGAACTGGTTAGCAAAATATGATGATATAGAATGAATATCAGAATGAAGCATCAATGTGACACAAGGGGAAAAAAAGAAAGGGCTATACCAATGAAATTGCTCCAGAAAAGGCATGTTCATTTGTTCACACATGAAACAATAGTGTGCACTCAATTAAATATATCAACACCATAATTAGTTTTTAATTATATGGGGATCTTGAACACAGTAGAAATTGAACATAGCAAAACCAAATTCTTTATGGGGAAAATTTGTTGAAACAGAGATAGAGTGATGTAAAACAGGATCGCAATCACCTTCGAATACAAATAAAAAATAAAAACTAGGGTTTTATAAGAAATAAAATGAAAAGAGAGACTAAGGTTGGAGAAATAACCAGATAACTTTGGGCTTCGCACCCCTTACGCGGGCTTCACACCCATTGCACCACGGGCTTAACACCCAATCTCAAGAACCCAAGAGCTCTGAAATTTTAACTGAAAAAATTTTATTTAATCATTGTCTACTTATTCATTGAGTTGAGCCTCTTTATATAGGCTCTTACAAAGTGAACTTCTCGGATACAACCGATGTGGTACTAAAAAAAGATAAACAAAACACATCTCAAAATAAATTAAGTCATAAAAAGGTAACTGACAACTGTCGTGATGTCCTCATCAATTCCCCCGGGTGGGAGAAACCCGACCCTATCGAGTGAGGACTTTCCTCACAAAGCATATCAATCGGACCAAGGTGGTGGTCGTGGCAGCATCACTGGTACGTCGTGTTGATACCATGGCGGCGGAGGTGGAACTGGTCTCCGTGACGGTTTGGCTGTGAAAGACGGCAGCTCGATCAAGACATAGAGAGTAGACCAAGGCGCATCATCCCTGCTGAAGACGGAACTAATACCAAGATCCCATGGGCTATCCAACTCGCAAGCAATGGAAGCAATCCTCTTCAGAGCCCTATCGAAATCTTTAGGCCAAGCGTGCAACTTTCTCACAGCCTCAGAGCAACTCATAACAATCACCTTATTATCAACCGCAAATTCCTGCAAAGTACTATATAGGTACGTAGCAAATTTGTGGGTATCATTGTAAATTGCTATCGGTCTAGTGATATCATCAATGTATGCAACCGGAAAATGTAATGTAGTAGTCTCAACTATCTCATTCACGTCATCACTGGCACTATTAGACATGTGAATTTCATCAATAACCAGTGTGTCGGCACCAACTGTTGTGTCTATACTAACAGTCTTGGGAAGAACATGGACTTCCTCAATAACCTTCGAGACGTCAACTTCATCACTAGACACAATTCTAACATGTTGACTCTCTGAAGGACACTGATAATCATAATGTCCATATCCCTCACATTTATAACACTTAGCCTAAGCATTGACTAGCGTTTGAAAGTCAAGTCCAACTTTAATGCAACATCAAAGGCATCTTCAATAGTGTCTAAGTCATAGGGGCCAGTAATCATAGCACGTTTTATTTTAGGTCGTAAACCCAAACAAACCTAGTTAGAGTCTCAGAAGGGTGCTCTCTCACGTCACTGCGATGGGTTAAGTCCTTAAACATGGCAATATAATCAAGAACGGACATATGACCCTGATGGAGTTTGTGTAGCTGGTCTAAGTGGGGGTCCCTATACTGCTGACTAGTCATAATGACTCAAGCAAACAAGCAGATGCAGTGGAGAACCCTAGAGTTAATTAAACTAAATGTATGCACTAAACAAAAATACCCTAAAGTTTAAGTTCTAAATGCAAAGAAAATGTATTCCTAAAATGATGAAAAAGCGATAAATGCTAATGCAACCACTAAATCGAAGCAAATAACAATTCAACCAACAAATTATAGCAATCCATATAGTAGTTGCAAGTAATCTAACAGTTAACGATACAGGTCAAGTTAGGATATCACCTCGAGAATGGAGCAAATCGGACGCTAATCGGGGCAGAAACAAGCTCTGGACTGTGATGCGCTGATCTGCTGAGCTGAATCTGGCAGACGACCGAAGCTTGAACTAGAATATGAAGGCTATAGATGTGTAGTGTTGCTCTCCATGAATCCGCAGCTTCGAAAACGGCTCGAATCGAGCTTGAAACGAGCTCAGAATGGACGAATGTTTGGGCTTTTGGGGGACATGAACAGTAACCTGAAGTTACTGTTCACGTGAACAGTAACAGGGCGATTACTGGGCGATTACTGTTCACTGTGAACAGTAAAGTTTTTTTTTCTGTTCTGTTTTTTTTCTTTCTGTTTTTCTTTCTGTTTTTTTTCCTGTTTTCTGTTTTTTTCTGTTTTTTGTTTTTTTTGTTTTTCTGTTCTCTTCTTCTTTTTTTTTTTTTTTTGCAAAGTATATCTAAATAAATTTAAATCTAGATTTAGATCTAAATCTAACGATAATCGAATTTTTTTTTGCAAAGTAGATCTAGATCTAGAGATCTAGATTTAGGATTTGGGGAAGAGAAGAAATTCGAAGAGGATTGGGACCAAAGCTCTGATACCAAATTGATGTAAAACAGGATCGCAATCACCTTCGAATACAAATAAAAAAGAAAAACTAGAGTTTTACAAGAAATAAAATCAAAAGAGAGACTAAGGTTGGAGAAATAACCAGATAACTTTGGGCTTCGCACCCCTTACGCGGGCTTCACACCCCTTGCACCACGGGCTTTACACCCAATCTCAAGAACCCAAAAGCTCTGAAATTTTAACTGAAAAAGTTTTATTTAATCATTGTCTACTTATTCATTGAGTTGAGCCTCTTTATATAGGCTCTTACAAAGTGAACTTCTCGGATACAACTGATGTGGTACTAAAAGAAAGATAAACAAAACACAACATCTCAAAATAAACTAAGTCATAAAAAGGTAACTGACAACTGTCGTGATGTCCTCATCATAGAGATATGGGTCTTGCACCAACATAAGAAATCATGAGCTTTAGAATCACAAAAAAAAATTTCAAACAGAAAGAATATGCCTATGACAATAGCTAGATTAATGATTTAAAACTGCTAGAGACTGATGTTTTCCTAAGAATAAGGTACCGACAGAAGCAGCAGCAGAAAGCCTTTATGACAAATTCTTGAGCTTGCCCACATAAATGCACATCACTATTCTTTCTTAAAAAAAGATAAAAGCCAATGACAATTGCTATATTAATGGTTAACAACTGACGGACGCTGATGTTTTCCTAAGAATAAGTTACCAAAGAAGCAGAAGCCTTCATCACAAATCCTTGGGGCTCACCCATTGTGTAAATGCATATCGTTATTCTTCTGAATGCTAGCATATGCATGCATTGCATGATGGATGTGAAGAGTAGGCTGTTTCCATCTACATAATGTCAAATGGCCAATAGGAATATTCAACGTGAATCCAGAAACTAATCAAACACTGGAGACTTTAACATCACCATGTTATCCAGTTGGTCTTCCACACCTGCCGATGTAACTAAGGAATTCTTTTACACCCTTTCCCCACAAATCACTCAGTCAAAACATCATTGATTTGGAGAAGCAAGATGCATGTCATACTCCCATATAAGGCAATAGAAGAGGACCAATTTCATTAGGAAAATGGTTTATGATTATTCTCCTATAGGTTACAAACATAAAGGCTTTTGTCAAGAGAATCTACTAGTCTTACAATTCTGTATACAACTTGAAATGTCAAAACTAAAGAAATAGTGAACGTGAAAACAGAAATGCTTACAATGAGTAATGTGGAAGAGACCCCTAGCTTAAAACACAGATATGTAAGGGTAATAAAAGAAATGGAGTTACAACTGCTGAATGGCTGTCAATATCATATTTTGAGCAACATACTGATAGCATGAAAGTTAGTAGAGAAGTAGAAAATGCTATCATACATAATCCACAAGAATGGTGGAAAAAATTATTGCATCATCCAAGAAAATCCAAGGAAAAAGGACACTGATAAGGTTATCCATAACCATTTATACTGTTTTACAGGTTTATTATCACAACAGAGGATCTGAGAGATTATTGGACAGGACGACTTTGAACACTAGGAGGTTCTATAATGACTTTGAAGTACTGTATCTAGAAGGGTGTCTATTCATGAAACTGAAAAAGGTTGGACGGACTAAGAGGAAAGGTTTGCAGAATATGGCCACATGTCACATGACTATTCCAATTTAATGCGAATTAAAAACAAACATCAAAATCGATTGTCAAGAGTCAATAACCAATGTGATTATGTTCCCTAGATTTAACAAGATAAGGATGAAATACAAATGATAGAACAGAAGAAGATGTTTAAACATAACAAAGCTCCTGTTTAAACATGGTTTAGTGCAATAAGATTTAGAAAAGAAGATAGTTTAGGCTTCCAAGGATATTTGGATTTGTGCTGCAATATTCTGTGCAAATGAATCTCAAATTTAGAGCAGGGAACATATGTTTTTTGCTAGAATCACCACAGGAACAACTCATTGCAACTTTGTTATTGAAGATTGGACCTTCCCTTTCTTTACACTTTGCATCAAGTAAAGAAACAAGCACATCTATAAAGCCATGGTGACATTCAAAATCATATGAGATACTGATGTGCCCATAGTATCTACTTTCATCAGCAGTTCCACCAACAGGTGAAACCATTAAAATTAAATTTATCTCGCATGCATCCCCCACATTGATTGTGGACAATATAGTGATGCGGACATCAAGCCACGCGTATGACACGTGTATCACCGGTGAAGAAGACACCTCGTTCCAATTTCCTAGTAGTAGTAGAACTCTATGAATTTTAGTTTCTTTATTTTGAGTTTCTTTATTTTAGAGTTGTATTTTTATTAAGAATTTAGTTTCTAAAATTTGAAATTGTAATTCTATTTTGATTAGGAGTTTTAGTTTGAGTTGTATTCAATTTTGTACAAGCCTATAAAAGGCCTCTTGTATCGATCAATAAAGGTACTGAATTATTATGAAGAATTTTCTCAAAATTTGTGTGAGTTGTGATCTCTCTCTCTGAAGCCCTCAAAGAAACCCTAAATTAGTGGTGTGAAACCCTACCTAGCTTATCCCCTTCTCTATCACTTTCTCCTCCTCCTCCAAACCCTAGTTGTTTATCCCCTCTCCCAAAATCCTAGTTCGATTCTCATCACAAAAATCTTAGAAAAAGCATAAAAATTCAAAAAAAAGTATTGTTACAGTGCCGCTACAGTGTCGGATCTACAGTACCAGGAACCCGCATGAACAGTAAACTCGCAACGTAAAATAGATCTGTTAAGGTCTCAAATTGGTTTTCGAGCCATTTCTCATCCGGAGTCCAAATTACGCACATTTTGAAGCGTTACATTCGTGGAGACGACCTCTACACATCTACAGTCATCACAAGAACACTGAGATCACATATGATTCTCAGTATGTACGTTTCTAATCTCGATCAGTTATTTCGAGTCTAATATTTAATCTCTAAATTTTTATCGATTTAACTGTTGTCCACAAACGTGAGATTGTCTGTATCTGCTTTTTTTAATTTTATAGTATTTTATTAGTAGTAAAATCTTTTGCATACGTAACATAAATAATATTGTTAATTTATTCTTCAATTGACATTAATCAGTTTATGCATGTTATTTGATCAACAGTTTGCTAGATTATTAATTTTAATCATTTCCTATCAACGATCGTTTCATATTGGTGAAGCGTAGTTTGAGTATTTTATTACTGATTTTCACACACGCATACACGTTTCACATAAGTTTGGTATCAGATCACGATTAAGTAGGATTTGCATAATTAGTTAACATTTATTTGCTTTATCGTATTTAGTTTAAATTTTTGCAAAAAAACAAAATAAAAATTAGAAAACATTGAAAGATAAGCCTTTTCCTGAAATTACGTATGATTGGTGCATAGCCAAGGAAGGTTACTCAACATGGTTGTATAATTAAGGAACGCCAAGTGCGAAAAACCTCTCACCAGAGTTACGACAACCTAACCAATTGGACTGGTAAAATTGGGGTTTGACTGACCCGACAATTTTAGAAAATAGATTTTTTTTAAAACCAAACATTGAAAATTCAAAATCCAAAACCCAAAAAAATCTAGTCTAAAATTGCATATAAGAATCCTCAAACTGCTACTATGGATATACCAACTTTTAATGGTCGTCTACATTATTCTGGTTATTTGAGGGATCCTCAAATTCTTCAAGAATGGTTATAAAGCATGGACATGTACTTCATCCGGTACCCACTTTTTGAAGCTGAGAAAGTCAGGTTCGCTACCATGAAACTGACTGGACAAGCTAATCAATACTGGACCGATTTCGTAAATAGGTGAGTATTTCGTGGTCAACGATCGATTCAAACATGGGATAGGATGAAAGAAGAGTTAGAAACCAAGTATGTGCCACCATATTTCTACAAGTTTAAACCTCCTCCATCTGTTCAACCCCGTAGGTCTTATACACTTTCATCCCCACCGACCAAACTCACTCCCTCGAACCAAACCATGGAGTCCCAACTAACACTTGATGATATCATGGCTAAAATTGATAACCTACTCTGAATAATGAATTCTTCCAACCAAAACTCAAAAAATAGTGTTCCTTGTGTGATCCCCACAGTTAGTGAAGTCGAAGAAAAGTCTGATAACAGTAAAAGAAAGAACACTGAAGAGGACTTTTCTAAAATTAGTCCCCACAACTAAGTGCTACAAATGTCATGTGCATGTTTCTGCCAACTGTCTAAGCCCATTTAAGATTGCCATCAATAACAGAATTTCCATTGAAACACCTAAGCCTGGTGGTACTATTTCTCCAAAAGACACTCATGTGATCAAGAAGTTTACTGTCACCCGTCCTTTCTCTTCCCCGGCTTTACTGTCAACATCACCTTCTCCGTCTCCTCTACTACTGACCGCTACTGTCGCTACATGTTTTGGTCACCAATCCTTTCCTCCCCTACTGTCGACACCATCCCCTTTTCTCTTATGATCTATGTTAAGTACTAAATCAAAATTCTCCACAGACCTTATCCCCACAGCCGATCGGTATCAAATCATTGAGTCTGCATCATCTTTTGCATCACACGTGCACGAACAACCCACAGAGATCGGTGATAAAATTGCACAAAACAACGCCAACCATGGGGATACGAGCTGATGATAGGAATGATTAAATACTATTAATGTTGGTGATGTTCAAAAATTGCATGCTTGTAATTCTGATCCATTTCAAATCTTGATGAAATTGAACGATGATATTTATGTTATAGATTTTCTTATAGATTTTGGCATCAGTTCTACTTCCAATATTGACTGCTTAGTGGATTATAAAGGTCTTATAAATATTATCCTACCTGTTAATGAGCCTTCCCATGAGCTTATTTTCAAGATCCCCTTCCTTTCACCACTACCAGCTATTTTACCCTATACATCATGTCAAGTTGATAAATTCTTAGATGATAAAATTACCATCACTCAAATGGTTGGAATTCAAAAATATCTCATTTACACAGGAAAAGTACCAATTGATGATACATGGCTAAACCGAAGTGAACTGCCGAAAATTGATCATGAAATTTTGAAGTAATATGAAAGCACTTCCACTTCTAACTCGACGGAGTCGAGTTCTCTCCAACACGGGGAAAGTGATGCGGACATCAAGCCACGTTATGGCACGTGTATTACCGATGGAGAAGACGCCTCGTTCTAATTTCCTACTAGTAGTAAAACTCTATGTATTTTAGTTTCTTTATTTTGAGTTTCTTTATTTTAGAGTTGTATTTTTATTAGGTGTTTAGTTTCTAAAATTTGAAATTGTAACTCTATTTTGATTAAGAGTTTTACTTGTATTCAATTTTGTACAAGCCTATAAAAGGCCTCTTGTATCAATCAATAAAGGTAATAAATTATTATGAAGAATTATCTCCAAATTTGTGAGAGTTGTGATCTCTCCCAAATCTCTGTGTGTGAAACCCTAAATTAGTGGTGTGAAACCCTAGCTAGCCTATCCCCTTCTCTATCTCTTTCTTCTCCTGTAAACCCTAGTTGTTTATCCCCTCTCTCAAAATCCTAGTTTTTCTATTCTATCCATAACCCCAATTCTAGTTCTTCCCCAAATCTATCACCACAACCTAGTTCAATTCTCATCACAAAAACCCTAGAAAAAGCATAAAAATCCAAAAAATTATTGCTACTGTGCCGCTATAGTGCCGGAACTACTACAGTACCAGAAACCCGCATGAATAGTAAACCCGCAACGCAAAACAGACCCGTTAAGGTCTCAAATTGGTTTTCGAACCGTTTCTCATCCGGAGTTCAAATCACGCACGGTTTGAAGAGTTGCATTCGTGGAGACGACATCTACACATCTACAATCATTACAAGGATACTGAGATCACATATGATCCCAGTAGGTATGTTTCTAACCTCAATTAGTTATTTCGAGTATGATATTTAATCTTGAATTTTTATCAATTTAATTGTTGTCCACAAACATGAGATTATGTGTATCTGTTTCCCTTTAGTTTTATAGTTTTCTTTATTAGTAGTAGAATATTTTGCATGTGTAACATAGATAAGATTGTTAATTTATTCTTGAATTGATATTGATCAGTTTATGCATTTTAGTTGATCAACAGTTTGCTAGATTATTAGTTTTAATTTTTTCCTACCAACGATCGTTTCATGTTGGTGGAGTGTAGTTTCAATGTTTTATTGTTGATATTCACACACGCATACATGTTTCACATAAGATTGGTATCAGAGCACGGTCAGGTAGGATTTACATAATTAGTTCACGCTTATTTGCTTTATCGCATTTAGTTTAGTTTTTGCAAAAAAATAAAAATTAAGAAATATTGAAAAGTAAGCATTTTTCTGAAATTATGTACGATTGGTGTATAACCAAGGAAGGTTACTCAAGGTTTTATAATTAAGGAACATCAAGTGCGAAAAACCTTCCAGCTGAGTTACGCCGATCTAGCCAATTTGACTAGTAAAATTGGGGTTTGACTGACCCGACAATTTTAGAAAACAGTTTTTTTTAAACCAAACAAAAAAATTCAAAACCAAAAAATCATCTAGTCTAAAATTACATATAAGAATCCTTAAGCACCCACTATGGATATTCCAAATTTTGATGGTCGTCTACATTATTCTAGTTATTTGAGGGATCTTAAACTCTTCTATACTGGCTATAAAACATGGATATGTACTTCATCCGGTACCCACTTTCTGACGCTGAGAAAGTCAGGTTCGCTACCATGAAACTGACTGGACAAGCTAATCAATACTGGACCGATTTCGTAAATAGGTGAGTACTCCTTGGTCAACGATCGATTCAAACATGGGATAGGATGAAAAAAGAGCTAGAAACCAAGTGTGTGCCACCATATTTTTGTTGGCCCAAAAAGGTTACACTCTCCATTTGTTTAAGTTTTGATGATAACAAAACACATAGGAGCTATATGGTACTAATAAGTTGTTTAAGATGAGTTTCAGGTTAGTACCATTCATGATGGCCTTCAAGGTTTATGATGCTTATAAGGCAAATGGCACAAGAGGAAGTGTTCATAGAAGAAAAGGCTCTAACTTGGTATAGCATATAGCATGGCTCAGAGACTTCATTGTGGCTCAGAGACTTCATTTTTTAGTTTTATTCTTATAGTTTGTTAAAAAATAGTGAATAGGTTTGAAGCTCAAATTTCCCTACACACAAATTTTTGTGCACATGATTTGTCTAAAAGAAATTTCTCCTATATACAAAATAGTTTTAAATATATTTTATTACTTACAAACTCCATTTTGTATATTATACCTAGTCTTGATCAAAACTATTTTGAAAACTATCAAGATTTTCAAAACCTTTTTCAAAAGACTGATTTTTGGCCTGCTGCGGTCGACCGGCTCTGTTTCAGGTCAGACCAGTCGACCGGGCTTCTGACCGTTTGGGTGCGTGCATGTGTGCACGTCTCCCGGTCGACCGGGCGGTCGACCGTACCCCATTTCGGTCGACCGACCTTCGGCCGACTGAAAGTCCTCTACTCTCTGTTTGTTTCGGTCGACCGGGCGGTCGACCGTGGCTGGCAACGGCTAAATTTTTTGAAAACCCGGTCGACCGGCCGGTCGACCGTGGCTTGATTTCAGCCTTAACGGCTAGTTGTTTTAACACGTTTTAAAACGTGTGTTTTGTCTCTAAACGAGTTTAGGGGCTGGCTTTTGGGTCAAATACTTCCTAATTACTTATTATATTAGTTTACTCTTTAATCCCTATCCTTATCCTATAAATAGGGATGATTAGGGTTGAGGTATTTACAACAATCATTTGCAAAAATATTCAAGTTTAAAGGCTTTCAAAAGAAATTTTTGTTCTCTGTTTTTGTGCTCAAAATTCTCTCTTTACTGAAGTTTTTGGTTCTAAACTCTCTTCGATTTCATTTTCTTTTTCACTTACAAAACTTGAGCTTCAATCCTACACATTATTCTCTAGGATTTTTGTAAGGGAAAAAGGTTTTTCAAAAGAGGGTTTGTGGTCTTTTGATCACCAAGAGATTCTTGTATTTGTGGCTCCACTACCTCTGGACTAGAGGAGTGAGATTGAGGAGTTGGGTACTCCGGTGTGGTTGTAACTCTTTGTGAAAGTTATAGTGGTTGGTAAATCCTTCTAGGTGAAGGCGGGGGCGTAGAGCTGGGTGCTCGAACCTCGAAACAAATCTCAGTGTTTGCGATTGGTTTATTTGTGTTATTTACTTGCTTTCTATTCATTACTATATTGTCGATCAATACCCTCACAACAAGATTGCATTGCGCACTTCAAACTCTTATCTAGAGGAATCACGATGAAGGAGTTCAGAGCCCTTCACGGGGTATTCGGCTTCTAGTCTTGTTTCGGGTGATCGTTGCATCATAACATTTTTAATTTGTGCATTGATTAGCATTATCACCTATTCACCCCCTAGGTGATTTCAATTGGTATCAGAGCTAGGACTCTAGTTTTTGGCTTCACATCCTTAGAGAGATTCTAATTTTTGCTAATCACTATTTGCATATTTACATTCATACACTAGTAAAGATGGCCGGTAACATTAAGACCCCTCCCAAATTTGATGGACTCAACTTTCCCATATGGAAAGTTAGGATGACTATTTTTCTACAATCTCTAGGTAGTCTAGTTGCTAAATCCTTGACCAAGCCCTATAGTAGACCCGAGAGTGAGGAGGACACTTGGTCCGAACTCACCTTCAAGGAATTTGATGCTAACTCTAAGGCTCAAAATGCACTACTTTTAGCTTTGAATGAGGATGATCTAACACGGGTTATCCATTGCAAATCCGCCTATGAGATTTGGCAACACTTATTGGTCAATCATGAGGGGACATCACAAGTCAAGAGAGCAAAAATATATCTCTTGCGTTCCCAATATGAAAGTTTTAAAATGCTAGAAGAAGAATCTATTGATGATATGATTACCAAGTTTACTAAGATTACCAATGCTCTTTCTTCTCTAGGTGATGATATAAGCAACGACCAAAAGGTGCGCAAAGTGATTCGTGCTCTTCCTTCGTCATGGGAGATCAAAGCTACCACCTTAAAGGAGTTGAATGACAAAGATGAGATGGAGCTCATAAGTCTTATCGGAAACCTTAAGACTCATGAGATGGAGAAGAAGGCAAGAGAAGAAGCGGTACCTCAAAAGAAGAAGTCCATAACTTTCAAGTCTTCCTCTACCAACTACGACGATGAAGAAGATGAAGAAGAGGATGAAGAGCTATTTCTCCTAGTGAGAAATGTAAGAGGATGTACCGCAAGAATAAACTCAACTATAGAAAGCGAGGAGAAGGGAAGGAGGAGAAAAGGATCATATGCTACAATTGTCGGAAACCTGAACACATCATGGCCGATTGTCCCGATTTCAAGAAAAAGATGACTTCCTTCTTGAAGCAAAAGAGGCTGGTTGAAAAGAAGATATACAAAGCTACTTGGGATTCGGAAAGTGAATCCGAAGATGAGGTCGACACGGCAAATATGTGTTTCATGGCAAACACACCCAAGGTAACCACTCAACCTCTTGATGATGAAAATGAAATAAGTAGAGAAATGTTAGAACATGCTTTTGTTGAACTTTCTGAAAGTTTTGATGATAAAAAGGTAGAATATTCTAAATTGAAAAAGGAAATTGAGATGCTCAAAAATCAACTTGCAATTTCTTCAAAAGAAAAGGATGAACTTTCTTCTAATCTTATTTCAACAAAAAGAGAGTTTGATGCTTATAAAGTTGCTTGTAAAGCTAAATTTCCAAAAATTGATGAAAATGAATTATCCTTGTTAAAAACTAAAATCAATGATTTTGGAAATGTTTTAAAAGAATGTGCTTTTAATACTAATAAATTAGAGGAAATGTTTTCAAAGAAGCATTTGCACACTCCACATGCTAAGAATGATAAAACAACTCATGCTAAAAATTCTCATGCTCATCATGCTAACACTTCACATGACACTCATGTTAAAACTACTCATGCTCACAATTCACATGTTCGTAAGCCACACACTCATTATGCATTTAAATATGGAAGAATTTATAGATGCACTTATTGTGGTCGGAATGACCATTTAACTAAATTTGCTATGATCATATAAATAGGACAAATAATCTTGTGTGGGTTCGTGACACTAACTCTTTAGGACCCAAGAAAATATGGGTACCAAAATCAAGTCCTAAATTATTTGATGTAGGTACACACCAAGGCTCCAAGACGTAAGGAGCGGTGGTACCTTGATAGTGGTTGTTCAAGGCATATGACATGGGATATCAACAACTTCACAACCCTATCAAGGTACGATGAAGGTGGCACCGTCACCTTCGGAGATGACTCCAAGGGCATCATCATCGGTATAGGTAACATTAAAATTGGTGCATCTCATTTAATAGAAAATGTTGTTCTTGTTGATGGACTTAAACATAACTTGCTTAGTATAAGTCAACTTTGTGATCGTGGTCTTAAAGTTGTGTTTGATGAATCTTCTTGCAAAATTTTTGATTGTAAAACCAATAATTGTATTCTCATCGGATTTCGTGAAAATAATGTCTATATCATTGACATGCTTAATTTGGATTGTTCTACTAAATGCTTGAATGCTTTTGATGAGATTTCATGGCTTTGGCATAGAAGATTAGGACATGCATCTTTTTATCATCTTGCTAGAATTAATTCTAAGGAATTGGTGAAGGGTATTCCTTGCTTGAAGTTTGAAAAAGACCGCATTTGTGCTGCGTGCCAACTTGGGAAACAAACCAAGTCTTCTTTAAACCAATCAAGGATATCATGTCAACTAGGCCATTAGAATTGATTCACATGGATCTTTTTGGACCAACTAAAACTAAAAGCTTAAATGGAAGTAGATATGTTTTTGTTTTAGTTGATGATTTTTCTCATTTCACTTGGGTTTTCTTTTTGGAACACAAAGATCAAACTTTTTCGCATTTTAAGATTTTTCGAAAAAGGATTGAAAAAGAAAAAGGATTTTCGATTTTAAAAATAAGAAGTGATAGAGGTGGTGAGTTTGTTAACCAACTCTTCATGACTTATTGTGATGAAAAGGGAATTAAGCATGAAATGTCATGTCCTAGAACTCCACAACAAAATGGAGTATAGAAAAGAAGAATAGAACTCTTCAAGAAATGGCTAGGACTATGATAAGTGAATATGGGCTCCCTCAATATTTATGGGCCGAGGCCGTAAACACCGCATGCTACATATCAAACCGTATTTATTTGTGTAAAAATACTTTCAAAACTTCTTTTGAAATTTATCATTTAATAAAATCGAATGTTTCATACTTTAAAGTTTTTGGATGCAAGTGTTTTGTTTTGAACACTAAAGATAATTTGGGTAAATTTGATGCTAAGGCTTATGAAGCAATATTTGTTGGATATTCTAGTACTAGCAAAGCTTATAGAGTATTCAATAAATCTACTCATACTATTGAAGAATCCATGCATGTTAAATTTGAAGAATCTAATATTATTGTTGAGAATGTTATAGAGATTGACTCATTAGGTGAGGACATGGAGAAAATATCCTTGAAGGACTCACACATTCAAGAAGAAAAGCAAGAACCCATTGGTGAAGTTCAAAAGGATGAAGTGGAAAACTCTCAACCACTTCCTAAAGATTGGAGATACGCTACAAATCATCCCAAAGATCTCATCATAGGTGATGTATCAACGGGGGTAATAACTCGCTCTAAACTCCATGAATTGTGTGGTAATTTTGCATTCATTTCTCATGTTGAACCCAAGAACATCCTCGAAGCCGAGGGTGACTCATATTGGTTGCTAGCTATGCAAGAAGAGCTCAATCAATTTGAGCGCAACCAAGTTTGGCACCTTATTCCTAGACCCCACGATAGACCAATAATTGGTACTAAGTGGATTTTTAGGAACAAGATGGATGAGTCAGGAAATGTTATTAGGAATAAGGCTAGGTTAGTAGCCCAAGGTTACACTCAAGTTGAAAGAATCGACTTTGAGGAGACCTTTGCACCCGTAGCACGGCTCGAAGCCATACGGATTACACTAACTTATGCATCTTTTAAAAATTTTAAACTTTTTCAAATGGATGTAAAAAGTGCATTTTTAAATGGTTTTATTAATGAAGAAGTTTATGTTGAACAACCTCACGGTTTTGTGGATCATGTACATCCTAATTTTGTTTTCAAGTTGGATAAAGCTTTGTATGGTTTAAAGCAAGCTCCAAGAGCTTGGTATGAAAGGCTTTCTAGTTTTCTTCTTTCAAATGATTTTGTTAAAGGCAAAGTAGACACAACATTATTTACTAAGCATGTTGATAGTGACATTCTTATAGTGCAAATATATGTTGATAGAATTTTTAATAATACTAATGAGTTTCTTTGCAAGGAGTTTGAACAGTGTATGCAACGTGAATTTGAGATGTCATTAATGGGTGAATTAAATTATTTTCTTGGACTCCAAATCAAGCAAATGCGTGATGGGATTTTTCATATGTCAAGCCAAGTACTCCAAGGAACTCATCAAGAAGTTTGGACTTGAAGGTTCAAAAATTTGCAACACTCCCATGGCAACTACCACCAAGCTTGATAAGGATGACCAAGGTAAGTGTGTTGATATTAAGTTATATAGAAGCATGATTGGTAGCTTGTTGTATTTAACGGCTAGTAGACCGGATATCATGTTTAGTGTGTGTCTTTGTGCTAGATTCCAATCGTGTCCTAAAGAATCTCATTTAATTGCGGTAAAACGCATCATTCGTTATATTAAGGGGACTATTGGAATGGGTCTTTGGTATCCGAAAACCGGAGATTTTTCAATGACGAGTTTTTCGGATGCCGACTATGCGGGTTGTAGAGTGGATAGAAAGAGTACTAGTGGAACATGTCAATTTCTTGGTAATTGTCTTGTTTCATGGTCTTCTAAGAAACAAAATTCGGTATCCCTCTCAACCGCCGAGGCGGAGTATGTTGCGGCGGGGGCTTGTTGTGCACAAGTCCTTTGGATGAAACATACTCTCCTTGATTATGATTTCAATTATGACCATATAAAAATATTTTGTGATAATACTAGTACTATTCATATGACTAAGACTGCAAATCAACATAGTAAGACCAAGCACATTGAGATTAGATATCACTTTCTTAGAGATCATTTTGAGAAAGGTGATATTGAGATTGATTATGTTTCTTCTGATTTGCAACTTGCCGATATTTTCACTAAACCACTTGACTTTAATAGATTTTCTTTTATATGTGGTGAACTTAATGTTTGTGTTATTGAATAAGAAAGTTTTCTTACTAATTTATCCCTTTTTGATGTATGACAAAAAGGGGGAGAAATATGTATTGATGTGTTTTATTGATGCTTTTGTTTCATATTGTTTCATAAATGGTGTTTTTATTGTTATGAAAACTTGTTTTATACTTGCTTTTGTTTCATATTGTTTCATAAATGGTGTTTTTATTGTTATGAAAACTTGTTTTATACTTGTTTAAATAGTGCATTATTTGAGGGGGAGTTTTACCTCTCTTTTATATCTTGTTATATAGCCTATATGTTTTGTCATTATCAAAAAGGGGGAGATTGTTGGCCCAAAAAGGTTACACTCTCCATTTGTTTGTTTTAATGAAACAAAACACATAAGAGCTATATAGTACTAATAAGTTGTTTAAGATGAGTTTCAGGTTAGTACCATTCATGATGGCCTTCAAGGTTTATGATGCTTATAAGGCAAATGGCGCAAGAGGAAGTGTTCATAAAAGAGAAGGCTCTAGCTTGGTATAGCATATAGCATGGCTCAGAGACTTCATTGTGGCTCAGAGATTTCATTTTTTAGTTTTATTCTTATAGTTTGTTAAAAAATAGTGAATAGGTTTGAAGCTCAAATTTCCCTACACACAAGTTTTTGTGCACATGATTTGTCTAAAAGAAATTTCTCCTATATACAAAATAGTTTTAAATATATTTATTACTTACAAACTCCATTTTGTATATTATACCTAGTCTTGATCAAAACTATTTTGAAAACTATCAAGATTTTCAAAACCTTTTTCAAAAGACTGATTTTTTGGCCTGTTGCGGTCGACCGGGCGGTCGACCGGCTCTGTTTCAGGTCAGAACGGTCGACCGGGCTTCTGACCGTTTGGGTGCGTGCATGTGTGCACGTCTCCCGGTCGACCGGGCGGTTGACCGGACCCCATTTCGGTCAACCGACCTTTGGCCGACTGAAAGTCCTCTACTCTCTGTTTGTTTCGGTCGACCGGGCGGTCGACCGTGGGCTGGCAACGGCTAAATTTTTTGAAAACCCGGTCGACCGGCCGGTCGACCGTGACTTGATTTCAGCCTTAACGGCTAGTTGTTTTAACACGTTTTAAAACGTTGTGTTTTGTCTCTAAACGAGTTTAGGGGCTGGCTTTTGGGTCAAATACTTCCTAATTACTTATTATATTAGTTTACTCTTTAATCCCTATCCTTATCCTATAAATAGGGATGATTAGGGTTGAGGTATTTACAACAATCATTTGCAAAAATATTCAAGTTTAAAGGCTTTCAAAAGAAATTTTTGTTCTCTGTTTTTGTGCTCAAAATTCTCTCTTTACTGAAGTTTTTGGTTCTAAACTCTCTTCGATTTCATTTTCTTTTTCACTTACAAAACTTGAGCTTCAATCCTACACATTATTCTCTAGGATTTTTGTAAGGGAAAAAGGTTTTTCAAAAGAGGGTTTGTGATCTTTTGATCACCAAGAGATTCTTGTATTTGTGGCTCCACTACCTCTGGACTAGAGGAGTGAGATTGAGGAGTTGGGTACTCCGGTGTGGTTGTAACTCTTTGTGAAAGTTATAGTGGTTGGTAAATCCTTCTGGGTGAAGGCGGGGACGTAGAGCTGGGTGCTCGAACCTCGAAACAAATCTCAGTGTTTGCGATTGGTTTATTTGTGTTATTTACTTGCTTTCTATTCATTACTATATTGTCGATCAATACACTCACAATAAGATTGTATTGCGCACCTCAAACTCTTATCTAGAGGAATCACGAGGAAAGAGTTCAGAGCCCTTCACGGGGTATTCGGCTTCTAGTCTTGTTTCGGGTGATCGTTGCATCATAACATTTTTAATTTGTGCATTGATTAGCATTATCACCTATTCACCCCCCCTCTAGGTGATTTCAATTTTTACGAGTTTAGACCTCCCCCATCTGTACAACCCCGTAGGTCTAATACACTTTCACCTCCCCAGACCAAACTCACTCCCTCGAACCAAACCATGGAGTCTCAACCAACACTTGATGATATCATGGCTAAAATTGATAACCTACTCTGAATAATGAATTCTTCCAACCAAAACTCGAAAAATAGCGCTCATGTATGATCCCCACAGTTAGCGAAATCGAAGAAAAGTCTAATAACAGTAAAAGCAAGAACACTGAAAAGGGCTTTCCTAAACTTAGTCCCACAACTAAGTGCTACAAATGTCATGTGCATGTTGCTGCCAACTGTCCAATCTCATTTAAGATTGTCATCAATGACGGAGTTCCCATTGAAACACCGAAGTCTGATAGTACTATTTCTCCGAAAGTCACTCATGTGATCAAGGAGTTTACTATCACCCGCCCCTTCCCTTCTCCGGCTTTACTGTCAACACCACCTTCTCCGCCTCCTCTACTACCGAACACGTACTATCGTTACATGTTTTGGTCACCAATCTTTTCCTCTCCCACTGTCGAGTGTCGACAACATCCCCTTTTCTCTTATGATCTATGTTAAGAACTAAATCAAAATTCTCCACAGATCTTATCCCCATAGCCGATCAGTATCAAGTCATTGAATCAGCATCATTCTCCACAGTTCCAATTTCCTACTTGTCGTAGAAGTCTACGTATTTTAGTTTTTTTATTTTGAGTTTCTTTATTTTAGAGTTATATTTTATTAGGAGTTTAGTTTCTAAAATTTGAAATTGTAATTCTATTTTGATTAGGAGTTTTAGTTTGAGTTGTATTCAATTTTGTACAAGCTTATAAAAGGCCTCTTGTATCAATCAATAAAGGCAATGAATTATTATGAAAAAAATTCCCCAAATTTGTGTGAGTTGTGATCTCTCTCAAATCTCTCTCTCTTTGTGTGTGAAGCCCTCAGAGAAATCCTAAATTATTGGTGTGAAACCCTAGCTAGCATATCACCTTCTCGATCTTTTTCTCCTCCTCCATACCCTAGTTATTCATCCCCGCCCAAAACCCTAGTTCTTCTGTTCTATCCATAATCCCAATTCTAGTTCTTCTTCAATATATCATCACAACCTAGTTCAATTCTCATCACAAAAACCTTAGAAAGAGCATAAAAAATCCAAAAAAAAGAATTGTCATAATGCAGCTACAGTATTGGATCTGCTACAGTGCTACAGTACTAGGAGCCCGCATTAACACTAAACCCGCAATGCAAAACAGACCTGTTAAGGTCTCAAATTGGTTTTCAAGCCGTATCTTTCTCATCCGGAGTCCAAATCACGCACGGTTTGAAGCGTTGCATTCGTGGAGACGACCTCTACACATCTACAGTCATCACAAGGACACAAGCAACATCAGTAGGTATGTTTCTAGCTTCAATCAATTATTTTGAGTATGATATTTAATCTCTAATTTTTTATCGATTTAACTGTTGTCCACAAATGTGAGATTATGTGTATATACTTCCTTTAGTTTCATAGTTTTCTTTATTGGTAGTAGAATCTTTTGCATGCGTAACATAAATAATATTGTTAATTTATTCTTGAATTGATATAAACAGTCTATGCATGTTATTTGATAAACAGTTTGTTAGATTATTAGTTTAAACCTTTCCTACCAACGACCATTTCATGTTAGTGAAGCAGTTTGAGTGTTTTATTGCTGATTTTCATACACGCATACACATTTCACATCATATAGGGTCTTCAGTTTAGGATTGTGATGAATCATGTTTCATCAAGAGGCCCAAAGATGTAACTTAGTTTCCTTGAAGTCCCAATTATTACCTTATTTTCTGATGATAGTGATAAAAGGCCATAGCATGGACTCGAAGCTGGGACTTCCCACTAGCCAACCCTACCCCTTTACCGCTTGAGCAAGGCCTCAAGGGCTATTGCTTCATTATTGATCAGAAGCTATGTTCCATTAAGAGCAGACATGCAGTCGCCCTTGAAATCAAAATATTTATTCTATTTCACCCAAATGGCTTTAACTCTACCAATAAATGTAGAGTTGTCCTTGAACACCCAAATTAATAATTCTAAATTTTATCTTACGGGCTTGAATTCATATTGCATTTGATTGTTAATCCTCCATAACAAACTCCTTATCTACTTTGTATGTTTGATATATGTAGAGTATATATGATTTGCAAACTAGATCTGGGTATAGATTGCTTGTGTACTGTGACTGTGGAAGGAGAAAATCATGGGGTATAAGAACCACTGCCAAGAAAAAAACAACATCCATAGTTCTCTATGATATGAACTAAAGTTTATATGTTCATTTTTTTTTTCTTCTTTTTTTCACTTACTAGTCAAAGGTTTTCTAGATAACCCATTTACCAGAAAGACACACACACATACACACCCCACCCCAAATATACATATTAGAAATTTAGAAGTTAGCGGAAAAAAAATTAATAATCATAGCAGGAAGAGAGCATTACATCCTGAAAGTATTTGGCACTTGATTAAGTAAAGCATACATGTTCACATTTAAAGGTTTCAGGATACCTGTAATAGTTCATTTTTTACTTCATGTCTTTTTTAGACTTTCTATTGTTTGGAACTTTGGATAAAACCAGATCTTATGCAAGAATCTTGAGATAACTACAATAAAAAGTTAGCCTGTCTACCAAATAAAAAATTTATGACTTACCTTTCAGTACTTTGCTAAATCTTTTTTTTTTATGTACTATATTGCACCCCACCCCACCCCCACCCTAAAACCCCCAATGTGCATGCTAGGTCTAGAATGTCAATAGAGCATATGCAAGGTGTAATTATGACTTGCTACTATAGTCAAACATTAAGTTCAGTATCCAAATTAGGTGAAAATGAATGAAGATGCGGATGTGTAAAGAGAAACTGTGTCTAGTGAACCTCGGGAACTACAGTCAACCCAAAAGAAGTTCCTGATAAATTTAAGTCTAAGGATTTAGATATGCCAATATGCTTGGATTTAATTGTTCGTGTAGTGTATCAAGACGCGTGATTCATGAGGTGTGTCTTGTGTGAACAAAGAAAATGGACATCATAGTGTTCCAAGCGTGTATGCATACGATATAATTCGTTAATAGAGCCACTGAATTCAAGGGCAAATCAAGTGACATATTCTTCATGATAGGATAATATGCGAGCAACGCTAGAGCTGCATGTCCTACTAACCCCAAACTCGTCCCATTAGTTTATGTAACATACCAACGAGCGACCGACAGAGAAGGTGTTTGCATTTTAGTTTTGAGCAGAACATACCAATGTATTTAACATATCATTGGCACATACCACCAAGATTACGAGCAGGACACTTATGGTTACCTAATAGTTACCGCTTTTCAAACAAAAGCAAAATTTACTCTAATTGGTTCTCCAGATTATATTTGGAACATTATTCAGATAAAATCAGTAGCGACTCTAGTGAAGGCACCAAGCTTGACAATGTTAGTTGACTATGGAATAGCAAAGCCGAACTTGAATAAAGCTTACTTGCCCATGTCCTGCTCAAATAAGTAATGAAATCAATAAAATACTTTCTTTTAGCCTAATATATAGCAGTCAAAACTATATGTATCATGATAATTGAACGAACCATGTGAACATCTCAGATTTTCCTAATATGTCGTCATTCACTAGCAGATGAGCATAGCTCAGGCCTATGACCTCAGACATGACTTGATATCTTATAGAATACTCAATATACTATATGTAATAAGTAATAGTCGCAGCTAACTATGTCATATTTTTATAATAGATATTAACTCTAAGAATTTAGATTTCTATTGCCATAAAACAAGAACTAGGTCTAGAGAGAACCATAATTTGATATCAACGCCCTAATATGATAAGAACTAAAACTATGAAGATAAAACTGATAGGGAAATAAGGCATATCAAGGAATCCATAGAAAAGTTGGGTCGAGGAGCAAAGAATAACTGCGCGTGGCAGTTGCCAAAGTGACATTTGAAACCATAAGATAATCTATTTGGGGCCAAGATATACCATCCGAGGTAGGATGGAGAAGCCATTCGATAAAGATGTGCCATTTTCGGGTCATGTCTTCATATGCAATGTATTGGGAAATGCTTCGCTTTTTAACAATGCATACAAGGGCCTTGGTATTTTGCCTCCATAGATAGAATAAAGTACTTGGTAACAAGACAACTAAAGAACGTATAAGGGCACACACATACAGACATAACACGACAACACGACATGCTAACACACAACAATTTCTAAAATAGTATACGTGAAACATCAACTCAACAAGCAGTGTTGTATCAGACAGGCATGCACGATACTGACATGTGTTCATAATTGAAATGTCTGAACTTCATAAGGAAGCAATCATCCTCGATAAAAAAAAAAAAAGAGCTGATCAGAGTTAGATTATACATCTCATATTTAGCAATATATACGATTATAACAATCAGTTTCTTATCAACTTCTATCTATAATCATCAATATAAACACAACCACACATCAACTAGCATAATGAAAACAATACCCACAAATCACTAAACAAAACTACCACATTTACAAGACAACAAAAATTTACATACCATCAAATTTAGCAACCGAACCAAGCTTGCAATAAACTCATGCGCTTTTGAGAACAACACACAAGTAAAGTAACCTTTTTTATTGCCAAAAATTGATTATCCTTTTTTTTAACAGAAAAAACTTGAATCGACATCAAACAGTTAATCAAAGGAGAGCAAAAATTGTGGAAAAAAGGAAGTAGAAAACCCTAGAATGATTGGTTCAGTTCCAAGAGAATAACATCAGCGCGTACCTTTGATGAGAACAAGGGATCGGGTGGGGAGAGCGAGAGACGAAGACGAAGACTAAAGACGACGAAATTGAAAGGCGATTGATTTTTTTAAGGTTAGGGCTCCAGTTTGAATGGGCGAGTACTAAAGAAATTGAATTGATGAGAATTAGTCACTCGCTAGTCGCTATTCACGATGAGTGGGCCTGTCGACGGGTCGAGTCTGGACCCGGACCCGGACCCGGACCTGGACCTGATTAGTCGGGTATAGGAAATGCTGCTCTTGACTCGTAACCATAAACCCGTTAACCCGTATACCCGTGTATTAAATAATTCGGGTATGATTTTAAATGAACCAAACCCGGTTACCCATTTACCCATTTTCAACACCTACTATAAATATATATTATAAGAAATATACCCCAGATTAAATTCTCCTACTCCAGCCTCCATTCTCCACATTCCGCACTCCTCTCCCTCTCCTCCCATTGCCGCCTCTTGAACCCTAGATCAGACCAGCGAGGATCTCGCATAAGATCGAATCATCGAAGGTGAGCTTCTAGGTGGCGACTCTTCTGAGTTCTGAGTCTTCTTCCCTTCTTTTCGGAGACGGTGATGTGAGTGTTCAAATCAAGTGCTTCATCTAATTAACAGTGTCTTCTTCCTCCTCTAATACAAAGCAGAGAGCTTCATCTCTGATTTTTTTTTTTTTTTTTTTTTTTGTTCTTCTTTCTCCCTGAGCTCAGATCTCAAAATTTTCTTTTTGTCAGTTCTTTCCCTAGTAGCATCGAAACGACTCCGGAACCAGATGTGTCCGAGTCCGAGGATTTTCCCTCTTGTTCGGCAACTTCTTCTTTAAGGTAAACTGAAAGCTCGAGCTCGATGGTGATCCGTATGTACTTTCATAATTTGATGGATTGTGATTATTGTTTGAGTTGGAGCCTGTTTTTGATAATTTTTTAGTAAGTTTTTGTCCCAACTCTTTTTTTAGTTGGGAAATTATTATAAGCTTTTCATATAGTTTTTTCAAGGGCATGCATTTGAAACTTCATCAACATTTACAACTGAATCATCATGCATTCAACTCAATAGTCTCAGACTTTTGGACCCTTACAAGAGTTAGTAAGTCCATCAAGAACAAAAACATTGAAGCCTATGGATGTGGATGGGAATTGAGAGTAAAAATTGAATCCAAAATGTAGTAGGAGGTCATAATAAAAACTGAGATGAAAAATTAAATGTTCAAAGAATGTTTATTATTGTGGTTTTTTGGGTACACATTTTACAGAACTCTTCTTGTGTTTTTTTTTTGGTGTATTAGACAATTTGTTCAGCATAATTGTGTATGGTGTTTAGTACTATCTCAAATCTTAACTTGGGTGGTTCTTTGAATTCTCACATTCAATGGCTTGTTATTAATTTCTCTTTCTATCTTTATTCCCAACAGTCAATTCATATTATAACACTATATTTGGCAATGTGTAGGTAACAAGATTTGTCTATCTGCATCCATTTCTTGTAGAAATTGTTTTGATGCTTTCACACAAGAAGCTTGCCTTCATGTTTGTATTGTTTCAACCTCTCTCTCTGTCCAAAGAACCAAAAAAATATATGCTGCATGATTTCATCTGCTCCCAAACTTGAAATAATCAGTGTGTGTTGTTTGTGTACAGTCTTAAGGGTGACCCCTCCAACTTCTTTCTCAACAAAAAATCATGATCGAATTATTTTTTTGTTATCAGGTGGTAAAGACGAAGAAAGGCATGTATGATGCATCCTTAACTGCAGTATGTTTTTGTTGTGACTCATCGTGGAAGACCGATACATGTCTTGATGACTAAATTTCACCATGTTGGT